>VZTM01028040.1:156-27995 GCA_013400555.1 Jacana jacana | reverse complement strand
TCTTCCCTGGTATCGAGGTCAATTAGTAATAAGCTCTTTACTCTGAGGGTGGTGGACCACTGGAACAGGTTGCCCAGGGAGGTGGTTGAGGCTCCTTCCCTGGAGATAGTCAAGGTGAGGCTTGACGAGGCAGTGGGCAACCTGGTCTAGTTGGGGGTGTCCCTGCTGACTGTGAGGAGGGCGGACCTTTGTGGGTCCCTTCCAGGCTGCACCATTCTATGAGTCTATGATTCTAAATGCACACCGTATAATACAGGAGAAAGTAATGGGTAATAATAAGATGAAATAAATATCACTTTGAAAATGTGAATGAAAGAGCTTCACTGATCTGGAAGGATGCAGTTTCTGATATTGTTTCTGATTTGAAAATAAGAAAACCATTTTAATTCTGAAGCTCCTCATGGCCCAGCTCTGTGCCTGCTGTCACAAAAGGGGTTATCCTCTGCTTCCCAGAAGTTCAAGGTTTGGTCAAAATTACACATGCTACAAATTTCCTAGCTCACAGTTTTACATCCTTAGTAGCAGCGTGAGTTCAATTTACTTGATAAGTATCTGAGGTAAGGCCATCCTTTACATTCTGCTCTTTGTATCAGTGCCATAAGCTGACCGCACATTGATTGCTTGTTTGAAAAAAGAGTAAGTAACAAAAAAAGGGAACACGCTGTTGAATTGTGGAAATACCACCATATGTGTTGTGTTAAAATTGGACTTTCTCTTTTCATTCCTTCTCAGACTCACTAATGATATTATAATTTTGATTTCAGGTAGAGATCTGGGGTTTGTATATATAACCATTCAACTTTAAAAAGGAATTTTACATCCCCATTTAACTTTCATAGTACTTCATTGTTTTATTGAGATCTATTTATAGAAGTATTAAAGATGTGTGCTGCAAGGCTCAGTAAATGCTCATGTCAGATTAAGTGATCTTATGTCTCACAGCATTTTACTCCTGCCCCCAGTGTTCCTCTCTTCTGCAGGCTGGGCAGCCCCATGCATGCAGGTTGTCCTTAAAGACCGTTGTCCTTAAAAGTCAGTTAAGGCTGGGAAATGGGAATTTCCCTGTGGGAAATGATACTCAGTTTGAGGAACGTGCTTGGCAGCGGCACCACCACTATAGAATTGTAGCCTCCTTATAGGCTAAGAGCAGTTGGTGCATAGAGGTAAAAGGGGACTTGGAGTAATTCATATAGCCTCCTTCAGGCCATGATTTTAGAGCATGTTTAGGGTCTGGGGTTCCGTTTCTGCTTGTCTCATCTGGGATCAGTGACTTTCTCAGCAAGCCATGTGTTCCTATGAGGCATGCTGGTTCCTGAGCACCCTCTGCTCAGTGCTGGGCAGTGGTTGCTCCCAAGAGACTGTGCTTTGGGAAAGAAGCACACACCCCTCAATCTCTTTGTAGCCTTGTGCAAACCAACCTTTGCACATTTCATGGAAAAAAGTAGCAAAAATGCTGCTATTGGAGAAGACAGCAGATAGAAGGTCAAAATGCATTACTGGGATTTTCTTCAAACCTTTCCCAACAAGCAGGCTGGTTCAGTCTGTGGCTCATCACTTGGAGACAAGGAAGCAGTGTTAAGACAACTATTGATGGCAAAGGAAAAATTAGACAGGCACCCTTCACCTCCTGGAAAAGTGTAGAAATTCCTGTCTTGGGGAAAAAAAAGTGTACTAAGTCCTGCTTTGGTAGGACAGTAATGTTATTGCTGAGAAAAAATGGTTGCATGTTAATGCAGCCAACTTAGGCTGGCATTAGTTTCTCTCCAGATATGGGAAAAAATTGTTTTTGTTTTTTAGTTTGTTTAATGTCTGACAGTATATGTTTGGCTGAAATTCTTCCCTCAAGAGCATGAGGGCTATAGTTTATAATTTCTGTAAGTAGAGGTTCCGCAGTGGTGGCAATCATGACAGCTTTTGTTAGCTTTTTTAAGGTTTCATCTGCCTCTTCTTTCCCATTTGTTTTAGTTGACTACAAGGTTATTTTGTCTAAAGACATTATTTTCCTTGAGGCTTTGAGTTGTTGAGAGTTTTGGGTCTTGATTCTCAAGATTTCAGGGGCACTGATGTCCCTGGCACATCAGCAAGAGTTACCAGGGTGAGGAAGACCATAGCACCTGATAATAGGCTGAATTCCAAGCAAGGGGACTACCTTGGGATTTCAACAGCAGATGGTGATGGTCTGTGAAGTGCTTTGCACAGATGACAAATTGACCACCCCACCATATCCATTTCCTGAAGCAAGGGAGCTATTGATGTCTCCCATTTCAGGTTACTGATCCTGAGCCCCAGCTCAGGCATCCCTGTGTGATTTCTCTGGGAAGGCGGCCCTGGTAGCAGGCATGCTGTCGGCAGGGTCAGGACCCGCGGTGATCAAATGCACCCTTGTAAACATGTGGCTGAGCAAGAGAAGTCATTTACCCAAATAGAAGGGCAGGTGAGAAAATAATTTCTTCTATCTTTTACTGGCGTGTGCAGCTTTTCCATCTGGGCTTAGGTTGTTCAGTGCTCTCAAGGTTTAAGTAAAGGTCAGCAGCTTGTTAGCTCTCAGTCAGTAATTACATTCTGTTTGCAGTTGCGCTTGTTGGGGGCAGATCCTTCAAAGTTCAGTCCCTCTTTTATCGCTGACTTTAAAGCAATAGAAGGCTAGTACTGCTGCTTTATTAGAACAGTTAAATAAAACTACACATAATCCAGCCCTGAAGGTGCGTTATTGCTGTATTAGCACATGATATGCACTGCAATTAGTCTCCTGACATATGGGGAATATATGGAATTTTTGTGGTTTTGAACACTTCAAAAGCCCACATTCTTCAATTTGACTGTGAAGACCTTGGCTTCCTGAAACCAGTGTCTTTTCTTTCACAATGCAAGTCTGGAGGCTACTGTACGTTGGGGTTTAGTTCTTGTTGTCTGTTAGATATTATTAGAGAAATGTGCAGACACTTTCAGAGACATTTCTGTTAAGAAACCAAACATATTTGTTTTAGTTTTCTCTTCCCTTTTCTGAGAGAGTTAGGGGAGTCAGTTCCTATATCCATGAACAGAATTCCATTTTACTGCATAGTTACAGAAGCTGCTAACGTTCAGGTGAATATCTCTTAAAGATGTAACCCACATATGTTTGGTATGATAGTAAATATGATACGGATTTAAACATGCAATGTTTAGCATGGAGAGCAGTGGTCTTATTTTTGCAGCATGGACTGCTTTTGTGGCAGCCATAGGCTTTGCTTGGCATGCAGCTCTATTTCTCTGCTTTTTTTGTTGTTGTTGATTGTTTGTAAATGCCAGTAGAGTGGTAGTGAGGTCCAAAGCCCACCTGCATGAGCAGAGCAGAGCCCTTGCCATGGACTACAGTGGACTTTGAATCCAGTACTGACATCAGGAGAGGTTGGCATTCCCTGCAGCAAAACATGACCCCTCGTGTTCAGCCCAGAGAATCCCACACATGGAAAGACAGAGTAAACTCATAGGCAGACCTCTGTTTTCTTTAGTGAGGTTATTGTCTCTGGAGAAAATGAAATATCTTCTTTTATAAGAATTCTGTGAGAAAGAGTGAAAATTACTTCCTTTCTTAGTGGGAACAGCCATCAAAGTCTCCATCTTGCCAGTAATCTCTCATTAATCTCATGGGCTTCCACAGAGGAAAACAAGATACCAAACACAAAAGCATTACTGTTTTTCATTTAAGTCCCAATTCTGTGAATATCAATTTGGACTTTTTAACCATTTTTTTTTTCCTCTGGAGCAAGCTAGTAAGTGTTTTACAAAGCTGGATTTATAGTAATTTGGGTTTCATTTTATTGAGAATCTGTGAACAACATCTGTTACTCTGTGTCCACAGCGTCATCTCAGCCCCCTTTGGTGAACCATTCTGCTTGCTTAAAAACATCTTTAAAGCTGACAAGAAGCAGTTAGGACAACAACCATAAATGAATTTGTAATCTGGAGGATCTCTGTCTTGCTTCCCACTCCTCTGTCGAACAGAAGCTAAAGGAGGGTAGAAAAGAAAAAAACCACATGAATCTTCTCCCTTGTTAACTGTTGTGGTGAAAAGGGATCTCCTGCTCAAGCTGTGGCCTGGTGGAAGGATGCAGAGAGCTCTCAGTGTTGTCTGGCAGAGACTCAGTTCATAGAATCATAGAATTACAAAATAGTTAGAGTTGGAAGGGACCCTGAAGATCATCTTATTCCAACCCCCTGCCCTGGGCAAGGACACCTCCCACCAGACCAGGTTGTTCAAAGCCCCATCCAGCCTGGCCTTGAACACCTCCAGAGATGGGGCAGCCACAGTTTCTCTAGGCAACCTGGGCCAGTGTCTCGCCACCCTCACAGCAAAGAATTTCTTCATAATATCCCATCTAAGTCTCCCCTGTTTCAGTTGAAAACCATTACCCCTTGTCCAATTGCTATACGCCCTGACCAAGAGTCCCTTCCCATCTCTCCTGTGGCCCCGTTTAGGTACTGGAAGGCTGCTATAAGGCCTTCCTGGAGCCTTCTCTTCTTCAGGCTGAACACCCCCAACTCTCTCAGCCTGTCCTCACAGCAGAGGAGATCCAGTCATTGCAGCATCTCTGTGGCGTCCTCTGGCCCCACTCCATGTCCTTCTGATGCTGATGACCACAGGGCTGGAGGCAGCACTGCAAGAGGGTCTCTCCAGAGCAGAGTGGAGCAGAGGGGAAGAATCCCCACCCTCACCCTGCTGGCCACACTGCTGGGGATGCGGGGGGCGTTCTGGGCTGCCAGAAAAGTTGCTGGCTTGTTTTGAGCTTCTCATCCACCAGTACCCCCACGTCCTTCTCAGGGCTGCTCTCAATCCATTCTCTGCCCAGTCTGTATTTGTTCTTGGAATTGTGACCCAGGTGCAAGACCTTGTACTTGGCTTTGTGGAACCTCATGAGATTTGCATGGGCTCACCTCTCTAGCCCCTGTCCAGGTCCTTCTGGATGGCATCCCTTCCCACCAGTGGTCGACCACACCACACAACTTGGTGTCATTGGCAAACTTGCTGAGTGTGCCTTTGATCCCACTGCTAATGTCATCCACAAAGATGTTAAACAGTGATGGTCCCAGTTCCTACCCCTGAGGAACGCTTCAACCCCATCATTCGTTCATGATGTGGTGGCTGGTTTTCTCTTCTTAACTGGGACAAAATCAGTTGCCCTAAGCACTGCTCAAACATCAAGCAAGAGGACCAATTTTCTCTGAAGAGCAAAGTATGATATGTGATAGGCTTCCAAAGTTTTTACCTTGCAAATTTTTGGAACAACGCTGTCTTTCTTTGGGGATTTGTTGCTGTCTTAGTGTTGTTTGATGCAACTGGAAAATGCCTCTGAGACTGGAGTCCTCAGCTCACTAAATCAGCCTGACTTTTGTTGATGGATAGTTTAGTTTGTCAGCGCAGATACAAGGTAAAAGCTCATTAAATGTTCCACAGTAGGGCTTGAAGAGCTGAACAGCAGTAAGACTGGACAGCAATAGGCTCTGGAGCCTCTTGCCTGCTTTGGCAGTCACCATCCTTGCATTGCTGTAGTAAGGCTGGCTTTCTCTGGCCAACTGACCTTAATTCTTACATTACAAACAGTTACAACCACAGTGTTACTACTGTAGATTGTTTGAGTCAAGTGGACTTGAATGCTGCCTTGTTTGCTCAAACAGCTGAACTCAAGGCAGGCATTACTGTTTACCTGTGATCAGGTGCTATAAGAATGCATGGCAGGGACATGGTAAGCACATACTGATCAGGGTAACCCTACTGAAATCATGGCCAGGGTGTGAGCTGTGTCTGCAAGCACATGCATTTGGGATTGTGGCAGTAGCAATTTTGCAGTAATTCTCTATGAAGGAAGCCCCTTTAGGGTGTCTGAGACCTTCAACACTTCACTTCTCACTCCTGGGGTGCTGTAGAGTTAGTCCCTGCTGCCCAAGATTTGTAACAGACTTAGTTCCCTTTACAGCTGGAATGTGATGTGGATCAGTGATAAATCTCGTATTAAATAATGTGTTACAAAGACAAGTGTGAGGTGGAAAGAAGCACTTGAGATGATGTTGATGCTGCCTGTTCAGCAGTGCTGGCAGCTGGCTGGCAGCTGAATGAAGGTGAGTTGGCAGCTCCTCCAAGGGCATCTTTCTTCCTATGGCTGTTAACGATATTTTTTTCTTGGACCGGAGGAAACACCTGTTGCTCTCTCTTTTCTGTGCTTTCTCAGTTTGAAGTCCCACTTCATTATGGGAGGTGAGGGACACTTCTATTCCAGCAGCTACCTCCTCATTCCCTGTCATCAGTGCTGAGCAATTTCGTGCTCATGTGGAATTTTAGGCCACCATCAGTGTCTTGATTTGTATATTCATCATATCCCATAACTGAGTTATTCTTCCCAAATGTACTTTATATGTGTCACCATGAAGATATCCCAAAACCTTGTCTCATTTCCCTTGGCTAAAACAATAACATTAAAGTCAAAGGTGATGACTTCATGAATGAACCGTTATTCATTTGGAGTTTTATTTGAAAAGGCACATGTTACGGAGAACTCCAAAGCATAAAATTATCCATGCAAATATAATCCCAGTGTAATGCCATTGATTCAGGTTTCTTCTTCATGTAAAGACTGCTCTGTCCACCTCCCAGCTCTTCCCAAATGTCTGTGGTTTGATGGAGCCAAGGCACTAGAAAGATGTCTTTAACGATAAAAAGTAAATGGCTTGATGGGATAAAAATTATTTTGGTCACAGGGATTTGGCACAGGCAAGGTGACAAGGAGACATTAGACATCTCTAACGTTTTAGAGAGGAGGCAACTGCCTTGGCAAGAGTAGGCTGATAAACATGAGCATGCAGAGGGAAAGAAGACCAAGTCCTGGAACTATCAGTTGGGTTAAAGAAACATATGCTATAATTACAGAAGGCATTTTTAATCATTACTTTTCAGAAGAAATTCTTCCAGTAGATTACTAGCAAATGGTAATTTTATGGTAATGACAAATTGCAGGTGTATTCTTCAGAATCCTGGAAAACACTTAGATGGAATGGGGAAAATGCCCTTGTTAATATCATGCTTAACTCAGAAACTTAGAGTCCCATAGGATTAGTTCTAGGACCTGTGCTGTTCACAGCAACCCCAAAAAAGCAATCCAGACACAAGAGTGGCCTCAGCATTGGTTATTTCTCAGGTGAAGGAGCTAAGGAAGAACACGGCCAGTCCCACAGACAAGTCTGCAGAGTGAGTGCTCGCAGACAGCCAGGTGGCCAGTGGGCAGGAAGGGAAGAACAGCAGACACTCTGCTCCATTCTAACTGCTGGAATGTGCAGATGTTTTCCTTTCTTTCAAAGGACAGAGAGGAATTTGAAAAGAAATGGAGCTAGATAATCAAATACATAAAATTAGTTTGGCAGTAGGACAGACTAAATAGAATAGCATTCTTCAGTTCCAAAGAGATACCAGACCGCAGGGATGATAAACATCTATAAAATCACTGAGAAATTAAAAGGTGACCAGACAGTGTTTATTGACTGTTTCTCACAGCAAGGGAACTAAGTGGAGTCAAAGGAAATTTAAAATGAGCAAGAAATACTTTGTTCACATGACAAATGGATAGGTTATGGAACTAAATGCCTTTGAGTATTGTGGTGTTATAAATGAGATCAAGAATTCACAGAAGATAGGTCTCTCAACAGTTATTTTAAAAACAAACTGTGGAATTTCTGTGCTATAATGCTGACAGGTGCCCCATTTTGTACCATGGCTCTGAACTTCTGGTATCTGCCAAAGACCAGGACAGGGCTAGATGTACCCATGATAGTCTGACTAGATCTGGCCCAGCATGGCTTTTCCATGTTCTGACATACACAGGTTGTGATATTTCAAATATTTTTGGTATTGCTTTTGTTGGTTTTGGCTGTGTCTAGATAGATTTCTTCCTGAGATTTCAAGTCTGTCCTGGTTGTAGGACTGAGCTCCACAGATCAAGGGAAAAATTTTGGATCCCAGGAGCATGAAAAATATTCAAGTGAGATTCAGTACTCTGGCTCTAGTCCTGCATTTTATCTTCTTTTTGTCCCCACAGAAAGTGCTGTGCCACCAGGATATAAGAGATTGCCTTGTCAAGTGCAGTGATTCCTGAGGCTTATTACTCTGCCTAGTGCTGAGGAGTAGCTGGAAGCTGTGCTCTAGTTATTATAATTGAGTCATTTAAAGTTTCCTTCCTTTTAGCCAGGGGGTTTGTAGCTGGGGTTCTGATTTCAGACTGTCATATCAATCTGATTGCCAGTTTAGTTACACCTTTTTTGCTCTCATATGGTCTGTTTCTCCCATTTTTAGTCCCGTATTGAAGATAGATGCATAGGACTTGGGCAGATGCTGTAGCCTGCTCACTTGACTATATACCTGAGGAATTCAAGGAGGACTGTCTCTGTGGTACTTCTCACCTTCCCACTGCATGCAGGTGAAGTGCCTGGGCAGGCAGAGCTTACAAAAATTCTTTTGTAATTTGATAATTATCGTCTTTGAGGTTTGCTACTGTCTACCCTATGTCAGTGATTTCAAACCCCCCAGACTGGCAGGCGTGGAGTGGCCTGCTGGAACAGAGTAGGGTAATGACTGCCTTTGCTACACTCACAAATAGCAATTAATGCTAGAAAAAGAACTCTATAAAGGAGCGTTTTGTCAGCTGTGGAGCACAGCAAAGCTGCAGTTGTTCCTGGTAGAGTGTTCATGTCCTGGCTCTGTGCTCCCAGGAGCATTGTTAGATGGGTTTCCCCTTCCATCTGTGAGCAGTAACTTCTCTTTCAAACAGCTTTGGGCAGCAGGCTGAAAGTATGCAGAATCTGCATCGTTTCTGCTGCTTGTTTGGAGCTCCATACAGCAGGTAACCATCTGTCTTTTGGTCTCATTCCTCTAGGGATATCTATGCCCATTCCAGTCATTGGTTTGCAGGATGACTCCAGGGTGTTTGTAAATGGGACCTGTGTCCTCAATGATGAGAACTTCGTCCTCATTGGATCCTTCATGGCATTCTTCATCCCTCTCATCATCATGGTGATCACATACTGCCTGACCGTCCAGGTGCTGCAGAGACAGGCAACAGTGTTCATGTGTGGAGAGGTCCCCAAGCAGAGGAGGAGCAGCGTAAACTGCCTGAAGAAAGAGAACAACACAGAGAACGTTTCAATGCTTCACAATCATGAGGGGGCGTCTCACTTGAACTCTCCTGTAAATAAGGAGGCAGTGCTTTTTCGGAAAGGAACTATGCAGTCCATCAACAATGAGCGAAGAGCCTCTAAGGTCCTGGGCATCGTCTTCTTTTTGTTCCTCATCATGTGGTGCCCATTTTTCATCACTAACGTCATGTCTGTCCTTTGCAAGAAAGCCTGTGATAAAGACCTCTTGAGTGAACTCCTTGATGTGTTTGTTTGGGTGGGATATGTTTGCTCTGGGGTCAATCCACTTGTATACACGCTCTTCAATAAAACCTACCGCAGGGCTTTTTCCAATTACATCCGTTGCCAATACAAGACCAGTAAAAAATCAGCACTGCGGCAGAATCAGTGTCTGAATGTTACTTCAACAGCTTTATATGGGAAAGATCTAACTTTAACTAGTTATCGAAATGGCAATGAACTCAATAGCATGGAACTAGATGAAGTTGAAGCGGGCCTTGAAATGCAACCAGGGACTTCAGAGCTCTCCATAAACAGCTGTAATGTTGTAAGTGAAAGAGTGAGCTGTGTGTAAAGGTGGCTCACAGAGCCTTTTTGCTACAGTGTATCTGTAGCCAAAATATATTGTATAAAAATGTGCTGGTCAAAGGACAATGTAAATATTGCATTCTGAACAAAGCTTTCTTTTTTTTTTTTAAAGAAAAAAAAATATCTTTCCAGTCCAGTACTTAAATTCGTATATATTAATATACTGCAGTGAAGTTTAAGGTTCTATATTTACTGTTAATACTAGATCAGAATTATTAGTTACTTTGCATATGTCATGGACAAAATGTTTGAATTCTTCCAGTGCATGAACAAAAATGCTGAATATTTATCTCAGGTGGCATTTGCTGGAGTTCAGAATGGCACGTTAATAGTTATATATCAAATACATGCTATTAGACTTGGTCAGTATAACTTTCTTTTTCAAGTTGACAGTAAATATATACTTTAAATCCTCACCCCTATTTGTGCCGTGTACAGACTCTGCAGAAACCTGGCAGAGAGGTGTGATAAAACCGTAGCGGCTCTGCAGGCTCCTGGCCAGACATAGCCTGGCACAGGCAGTGGCTTGCTGCCATACTGGGGCAATCTTGCACTTCAGGGGACCTCTCTTAATTTTGGCTCCCTCTCCAATCCTGCTGTTTTCTTTCCCTTCCCCAGGAGGATCCAGCTCCACTATGGAAGGTGGGGAATGCAGTTCTGGTGTGGCTTTGCCATCCTGGCTGGGATTGCTTGTACACTTGGAGAAGAAGTATGAGAAACAGAGCACACCCCAATTACCTGCTTCAGGCAATTTGTAAATGGAGTGCCTCATTTATAAGAAGCCCTCCTTTAGTCTTATTAGGTAATCATTAGCTCTGGGATTGAGCAAGCTTTGCTTGGTGTGGCACTGCCTTCAGGGATTGCTTGGATGATGAAGGTCTTTGGTTGACCCTGAGAAGTGTGCTCTGGTTTTGTATGAGCTCTTGTCTTCTCACTTCTCATATCTACTTATTCCCTACCTTCGTTTATCATTTGCTTTTATTTTTCAGTATCCTGTGACTTGCAGTGCTGATGATAAAACACTGCTTTGGAGGTAGAGCAGGTGCTGCTGTATGTGTGGTGCTGGTTGGGCAGTGCATTGCAGTATCCACTGCAATATTCAGGAGAGAGGCACAAATGAGGGTCCCAGCTTGTTTCTTCTGTCTCAGATGGGAGCTGGATAGGGTATCTGACTGGAATCATTGGCTGCTGACGTGCTTCAAAACCAGACAATGAACAGAGACAGGAAGGAAGCCGACCTGGAGCTAGTCTACATGAAGATTAATCTCAATTAACTTTTAAATTTTATTTATTTCCTTTCACTCCCAAAGTAAATTACAGTATATCTTATTATCATCACTTAGATCTTAATGAAAGCATCCATATTGGGATTTAATGCAGTTTAAGTAATCTGCTTTTAATTCACACCATGTATAATTTGAATTAATTTTCCTCTGTGTTCCTGGGTAAACAAACCCTCTGAGGTATCGTGTCTTTCTGGTACTGTACCTCTGGGGTGGTGCCTCTCATGCAGTTTCCCTTGTGTAAAGTATTGCCTAATGCCACATGCCATCCGTAAGGTTTTTACATCTCCATTAACTAATACCCAAATGCTGCAGTGTCCGTCTAACATTGTTGTATTTAGCATCACTGACAGTCTCTGGCTATGAAAATCCTCAGAAGATAAAAGCTTACACTAGACATGGATAAATTGCATTTTACTCACGTAAACTGCTTGTTTTCTAAGCTTGCTGTGTTCATCCCACCAGCATTAACTTGTAAAAGAAATGGAAAATTCTGCTGGTGCTTTAGTGTACTGTTAAGCCATTGCATTGCTGTGTACAACACAACCTTGTTGAGGCTTCCACCGAAACACAACATACAGGTTAAATCTGCTGCTGGGCTACTCCCAACTTGAAGCCTTGAGGTTGATGGCCCTGTCTTCTCCCTCACTTCTGGGAAAAACCCATGGTCCTTCCATGCAGGCAGGTAAGGCATCCCCATGCAAAGCCCTGTGGCAGGTTTGTGCCATGTGCCAGCCCACTGATATTGCTACAGGCTTGCATGCTTGGGAATCCACTTTCCTCTCCAAAAGGTCTGGTAACCAATAGGAATGGGACTGG
Organism: Jacana jacana; assembly: GCA_013400555.1. NCBI lineage: Eukaryota > Metazoa > Chordata > Aves > Charadriiformes > Jacanidae > Jacana > Jacana jacana. Next base: position 16,146 of record VZTM01028040.1, on the reverse strand, counting down.
CCAGAGACATAAACTTGTGCCTTCAGTGACTATGCTTTGCCCTGAGTGAGATTTCACTCTCTCAAGCAGAACAGAAAAATTAAAAAGATCACACTGCTTTTTAAGTTCTTTTTTTTTTTTTCCCTTGGGTGAATTTGTAGCACATCTTTTCCAAACATGTATATATGTGTGTGTGTATATATGTGTGTGTACATACATATATATGTATATATAGGCATACATATTTATTGAAAAGCCAGCCACAGGCTTTGAAAGCATTTAGCAATAAGTTGAATTTCAATGGCTTCTAGCACATGTGTGACTAGCTCATTTTCCACAGCATCCTCAAATCTGGGATAAGTCCACACACAGGTGTTGTCTTTGCATAGGAGACTTTCCTGACTTACCCTTACCAGTTCTGCTGTATGGGCAAAAAGGGAACCTACTGTATTTGGATGTAAATAATGGGAATTGAACAGGGAACTTACAGAATTTTTATACATGTTTTTAAAAATTTCAGCACCAGAACTGTAAATACGTTGAGCATCACAACTCAGCTGGACCCATACTGATGTATGTCACTTGCTCAGATTAGATAACCAGACAAGGGGACTGCCTTCCAGCACCTGCATTCTCTCCCAACCAGCCCATGATAACATTTCTGTGAACGGTTAAATACTGTCACTTACCCAACTTCCTTTGGGTCATTCACACCAGGTTTTTGTGATGCTGCTATTAATTTATTAAAGAAAGTTTGTTCGTTTAGTCACTCTTAATTTTTTTTTCATTGTCTATCAGAAAATAAATAAAGGAACATGTCATCTCTTTCTTTCATCTGTCCCCAATTAAAATCCCTCCTGAGTGAAAAATATGTCCTTACAGAAAAAAATCCACAACAGAAAATGAGGATGACAATAACTTCAGTTTTTCCTCCCACACTTGAAGTATGGCCCACAGTTAATCACAGAAACTAGTGTCAGCAGATGCCCTAACACTTCCATCCCCAAATCTTGTTAAATATGAAGACAGTGACACACTGTTCCCCCTCTTCTCCTTGCTCACTCCAGGAGTAATTCTTAAAAATGACATTTTTTAAATTACCTCAATTTGAAGAATGGATTTAGTTCTCTGCAACTTAACCAAAGTCAAGTTGTCCCCACAGCAGCTTTGCTTCTCCTTAGCTGTGGTCATTAACCATGGTGGTGCCTCCAGAAGGCCTGCCCTAGGGCTGCTGGTGGAGAGTTGTGTGTGAGTCCTCAAACCTTGCTCAGGTATGGTTCTGTCTTATGCATAGTGTGTGTGGTGGTGGCTTGGTTTGAGTTCAGAATGGACAAAAGAAAAGAATTCCTTGAACGTGGTGCTGTGGGCCGAAGTGCACTGGTTGCTTTGTTTCCCAAACCAGATGGGAGATGGCAGGCTCCTGTGAGTGTGCATGTAAAGACTCCAAGCAGAAAACAGATCACCCCATTCCATGTGCATTAGGGAGTCTACTCATGGGGTCAGCCCCTGAACTAGCACTTTTTTCAGTTCCAGAGTCTTGCAGCCTTTCCCACCAGAGGCCAGACACAAGGCTGACCATATTTTGTCAGGCACAAAGACTTGTGACTGAGCAACCTGGCTTCCAGACCTGAGTTGTCTCAGGTCACATCTGTGCTGTTGTCCCACACAGACAAGTCTGGGCTGTAGCACCCATGGAGTCAGACATGGTGACCTCCGAGAGCCCAAAGGCTGTCCTTTGAGGACAAGAGCCTGCTCTTTCAGTCCTGTGCTCACAGAATATAAGAGCAGTCACCCAGGGGCTGTGGCATCTGGGAGGCGATTACAGTTCAGAGCCAATGCTGAAAAGCCTCAAGGCATCCCACCTCAGCTCTGCTTGTCTAAGTGACTTATGAGTCAGCAGTAGTTTTCATTTGAGTGATAATTTGAAGATGCTAATGTCACATGATGTGTGAGTAGTCAGCCTGAGCAGTATGGTTAGTGCCTTTTTCTCTATAGAGACGCTCACGTCCACCATCCGTGCCTTTCTTCTGGACAACCCTACTAGCATGGAGCGCAGCCAGTGCTCTTCCCTTCCAGGTCAGCAGGCTGACTGCAGTCTTTGATGTACTGGGGCCATGGTAGCCCTGGGTATGAACACCCAAATTCCAAAGGAAAAGTATATTTTAAAGAAAGTAAGAAAGCCACAAGCAGCTCTTGAGAAATATTGTGTAGCTTTGAGCTAATGAGGGGTGCCTGATATTCTTGCAGACAAATTATGCTCATCTGGCATTCTAAAAGCAGTGTCCATCATGTGATAAAGATGCTTATGTCTCTTTGGTGGGTTTTCTCCCTGGGTCACAGTATCATTAGGATAGCTCCATGCCAAGCCAAGAACTGGTGGGCTTTACCTCCATTTCAGACTGGGGTGGAAAAGGCATCAAAAGCTTTTTCCTAGAAAAAAAGCATACAAAGACCACCAAGTTGTGGGCAAATGCATTAGAAGAACAGAGATGGACAGATGCATGTACACATGAATGTACACCTCCCAGAGCCCCCAGAGAGCAACAGGAGATGTCATCATGCTTCATTCTTCCCTTGAAAAATGGCTGAAGAGCTGGAGAGAAAACCTGTGATAATGAGATCAAATGCAGCTGTAGGTGTCAGTGTGAAATGTGGGCTGTTCTAGTGACAATGTAGTGGTGGGGATGCATGTACCAAAAAAATGTTGCCTTTTTTTTTATTATTATTATTATTAACTGTAAAGTTGTTATTGACTGTTCTGACTCTACCTCATTTTTCTTTGAGTCTCAGGATCTTTACTTGTTTGCTTTTACCCACACTGATACTTGTGCTCTGAAGCTGTCAGAAGTCAATAAAATATCTATATGATGTGGCATTCCCTCTTGGCTGTGCAGGGATGCTGCGATCCCTTAACGACACGGAGATGGAGAGTCTTCAGGTGAGTGATTTTAGATATATACAAGAAAAACAACAAATGCAGCAAGGCACACCTGCCAATTAAAGAACCACACTAGAAGATCTTTAATGGATATTACAGTGCATGGGCTACACACTGAAAAGTTTTGCTTAAAACTGCCCTAAATCCTGGGTTCTGCTGAGAGCAGGAGGTTGTGTTGGTACATGGGGAAGGCTCTGGCAGTTTTCCCCGACAGTTTTCCCCAGCAGTTTCCTGGAAGAATGGCTGCTGCTTTGTGGCTCCAGTGGGCCACCAGCACTTAGGAGTTAGGTGACATAGAAAATTAATCATTCAGCATCACACAGGGGCATGTTAAATCCCCTCTTCTGAACTTCCCTGTGCTTGAATCATAATAAGTTCAAAAAATTGGATAAATTAATGTTTAATTAAAATACAGCCTAATTATCCAACATATGTTTTTAATATGATTTAATTGTGGTGGTTTAGTTATTTAAATTGCTGATACGCTGAAATGATCTGTAGGCTGTGCCTGTTAGACTGCTTGCATTTGTTAAAGTTTAGAGAAGTTTTACATTTGTGTGTGCTGCTGATGTTCGTGTCCCCACCTGCAGCAGGTGGGTGCTGGTAACAGATGTTCACCATCAACACTGAAGATTTTATTCAGAGTCCTTTTCCCTAGCCAAAGTCTAGAACAGCTCTTCTTCAGCTTTTCAGTGCCCTTCCTGCAGAGCCCACCCTTCCAAAAGATCACAATACTGCTCAAAGCCACAGGTAAGTGCAAATGCTCAGCAGAGATCTCTGGGGGTGCTGGGGTTTTATTCCTTATAGGCACCAACAATTCATGTCCCAGAATGTCTTCAGAGAGGATCCACAGGTCACAGTGACTCACCTATGAAGCTAGGGCAATGTTTAGCCTCCTCAGCTAAGCACTCCCCCTTCTTTTTGGCAGGCACACAGGTGGGCTAACCCTCACTGGAGCATTGAGTCTATCTTATACTTTTCTCAGGTCTTGCTACAGAGAAATCTGCTTGCACTCTTTCCCAGGCTGTCCTACCATGGCATTTAGCAAGGTGATGGGATGCGTTCCTGACTGCAACAAAGCAGGTGATGCAGCAAACCATGGTGGTTTTGCTTCGCCAGGCCTTTACTCCTAAGAAACAGATGGAACTGTGTGTTGGGCCTGAGCAGCAGCCCCAATGATAGGTACAGTTGGGAGGACACAAGTCCAGGCAGGGGCATAAAGAGAATGAGAAGCAAGTAGAAAGCTTGGCTTGTTCCTCCTAGCATTCAAAGATGGGTGAAGAAAGCTCTCCATCAGGACATCAGGGAGTGCTTGTTCTGACTGAGGAGGGAGAGGAGCTATTTAGGCTGGAGGAAAAAACATTGGCATACAAAAAGGCCTAGAAATAAACTAGGAATTACAAGCAGGTTTCTAACAAGTGGAGTATTCCCAGTCTGGAACAGCCTTTTCTAGTGAGGAAGCAGTAACAGCAACCAAAAAACTTATTGAGGGCTCACCTCTTGCATTCTTGCAGGAACCAATGTCACGGGTTGTGGCAGGAGGGTCCAGCCCAGCCTGTGTCCTGCGGGCAGAGCCAGGGCACCAGGACAGCCATTGTCCCAGTAGCACCTCCCACCGCCTAGCAGCATGGCCCAGCACCTGGGACAAACAAATATCTTGGAGCAAGAACACTATTTTTATGCTATGCCAGCCCCAAATTGTATGAAACAATATTTAATTTGCATTCTCAGAAACATGCAGAATCATGAACACTGAGTATTATTGGAGCCTTTCTCAGTCTGCTCTTGAGAGCTACAGCATTGAGGTAATGTCCTGTGGGGCTGCCATTAGTTGGTGTAGCTGAGAAAACGCTGGGGAGCAGCATTAAGGGTTGAGAGCCTGCTTTGCACTAGCACTCTGACTTTTTTTATGCTTGACTTCGTTGCTGCATTTCCAACCATGCAGCCAGAAACTTCATGCTTTTGCTTCAGTAAAATAAACAGTGTTGTTGGCATTTAAGCTCTCAGTTGTTAAAAGTAGATTCAGCTGAACCTGGCAGGCAGCAAGGTTATTGTTTTCTCAGTGTGAATGTTTCTAAATAAATTGGTAGCATGGGCACAAACTTCTGGGCAGCTACCAGCCAAGACCAGTTTGAGGAGGGATCTAGTGTAGGGGAGAACTTGTAGAGTAGGGCTGATGGTTGGACTTGATGATCCCAGGGGTCTCTTCCAACCTAAATGATTCTATGATTCTATGATTCTATGAGAGGCAGGATGGGAACCTTCTCCTGTGTAAATTTTCTGTGGCCATTCTGAGGTGAAAGCTGTAAGCATCAGATGGCTTAACACACTCTTTGCATGGTTGCTGTTACTGAGGTTGTGCCTGTGTGTGATGGTCATGCAGGGAGTGGCCCTTGGGAAAGGCAGGTCAACAGGTCTACGGGCAGCCGGGGGGCTGTAATCCTTGTGAAAATGAGGTATTGCGCAAGCAGAGTGGCAGAAAAGGCTTGCTGCAGACTCCATGGCACTTGGCACACAGGTGGATCCGCAGTGGATCTGGAGCAGGATGGAGCTGGGAACGGTTGGACACTCAGAGTGGAACATGTTTACACAAGGCACTTTTCATCTTCAGTTTATTTGGGGTAAGTGCAACCTTTCTTTCCAAACGTGGACAGATAAATAGCTCTTCAGTGCCCTGGGCCTGACTTAGTTTCTGGGTGGTGAGAGACTGATGTGTTTACAGATTTTAGCCTCAAAATACAGAGCTTTCTCTCCCAAGAGCATCATGTTTCTGTTTGATATGCATGTTTTTTCCACAATGTGTGTGAATTCCAGTGAAGAATTTGTTTTTAAATTATAAAAGTATCTAGACTAAGTTAATTTATTAATGGAAGGTGGTCCTTGGTTTGTAAAAAATACCCTGGTATTTATTACTTGGGTTTTTTTCCTAAATGAAAATGACTAAATGACTCCTGCAGGACCCTGGATCTTTGGTGAGGTAGGACATGCCTTTACCACTTCCATTCACAGTTTCCCAGGCACAGAAAGAAAAAACATAGTTCGTAGATGATCACTGATGACCACAGCTCAAAATTCCCCACTGCAGCTGCAGGAACTTGGGAGGGACCTTTCACAGCTTCCAGCAAAGTCAGGGTGGTGCAGCCTCACTGTGTGTCTCAGAGAAGGCAGAGGTGTTGTGCAGGTTCTTGGCACTGTCAGAGATGAGCACAGGCATTGCTGGGGATTGCAGCAGGGCTGCATGGGACCTGCTTCAACATGAAAGTTGTTTCCAGAGTAGAACCATCAGAAAAGGAAATGTCAAGGCCATATTTAGGATTTTAGGACAAGAGGAAACAGTCTCAAGTTGCACCAGGGGAGGTTTAGATTAGATATTGGGAAAAATTTCTTCACTGATAGGAACAGACTGCCCGGGGAAGTGGTTGAATCACAATCCCTGGAGGCATTTAAAAGATGTGTAGATGTGGCGCTGGGGGACATAGTTTAGCAGTGTATTTGGCAGTACTAGGTTAACAGTTGGACTTCATGATCTAAAAGATCTTTTCCAACCTAAACAAATCTATGATTCTATGATTTTTAAATTAGTTTTCCTTTTTGAAATGTGTCTGGTGGCATGATGCTTGCCAAAATGGTGGTTTATTTCCTGGGCAGAGCAGTCCCATTGTACGTCAGGATGGGGATCTAGAACCGGAGGCAGCAGCCCAGCATGGCTGGGAGGCAAGTACTCGGTTTTGGTAGAAGCCTTGTGGTGGCCATCATTTCTCAGATGGTTGTTTCTTCTCTCTGTTCTCTGGGAAGAGGATCCTGACACAGATGGTTTGTAGAGCCATTTCAGCTGTTCAGACAGCTCAGCCACAATATGTTGCCTCAAATTGTTTTGTTAAGCACATGCATCATCTGTACTTGTTTGCCTTGAAGCTATGAGAACCACAAACCCTCTTGAGAAGATTCAGCTTCTACATAAAGAGCTTGACAGTGATCTCAAATTTACCCTGCTGCACAAGGTAAAAAAAAAAAAAACAAACCAAACCTGCTGTAGCCCATGAAGCTCTTTAGATTTTAGATTATATCATTGGCTACTGCACTCCCAAAGCTTTGACATCTGGAAGCTAAAGTCAGAAGGGCTGTGCTGCTTTATGTCAAGATCTAGGTACTCCCTAGAACTGCAGTGGGGCAGGGGTGGGTACGAGACCTGCAGAGGCTCTGAGGTGGGTGCTGAGACCCACAGTGGCTCAGGAATGCGGGAGTCCATGGCAGAGTGAGGCAGAGCCAAGCCTCCAGTTGGAGCCAAAGGGGTATTTTTGTGGCTGCTCAGTGGCAGTAGCATGGGACAGAGGGCAGGGGCAGGGGCTGATTTTGGTTGGCACACACCTTGGGAGACACAGCTTCATGGTCACGATGCCATGAGGGGTGACATTACCTGGCAGACAGCCCTGCGCTGAATGATGGAGCGAAGTTGTGATGCTTCTCTGCTTAGCAGTACAAAAAGAACGAAACTCATCTGTCTTACAGTTAGAGCCATTGTCTCCTCTATTTAATTTTCATGCACTATATGCTGAATGCGGGGGGAAGTGATGCTGCACCTGCTTTTTTCCTCCACCTCTTCCTCCTCCTTTGCATCCAAGCACAGGTGCTGACACCAAGTGGCCATGAAATTTCTAGTACACATATGAGATATTGAAAACTTCTGCAGGGATGCCTCAGCCAGTAAGATACCTCTTCTCTACCTTTTTCATTCCTCAAGTGCAAGAAAAACAAAATGCTCCTGAGATGCCAGCCTTTCTTTATGTCTTTCAGCCATTGGCAAGTTATAGTGGCTGAAACACATCAAAATCTTGTATTAAGAGGCCAGTAGATAAATGGAAAAAATATGAGGATGGTTAATGAGGAAATAGAAGGTAAACCTGTTTTTAATGTGTTGTCATGTTGGTAGCTTGAAAATAGACCTTGAGTGAGAGGGGTTATTTTGTGAGTTCAGAGACTGTGGTGACCTTGGCATTCACCTTCCTTGTTTTGCTACTTCCCAAAAGCACTTAGAATATGACAGACACAAATTGATTTTGCATTTCCCTGCAGCAAGTACCGGATTATGCATTCATATGTTTGACAAGTATTGACATTCTCTAGGGAAAAAAAAAAACAGTAGGAAAGGTTGCTTTGTATTCTTCAACAAATGGCTCTAAGACTTAATCAGTCAAAGACAGAAAAAAAGACCCTAAACTCAAGGGTATGCAAAGGAGTTCTCTTTGTATGTTTGGCAGAGACATGGCTCACCAGACATCTGGGGTTAAGACGGTAAAAACAGCAGGGAACCCAAACATGAGCTGGGAATAATAAGAGTAGAGGAAGCCAATGGAGCATTTTTGAAAGAGCTTTACTGAAAATATTAATTATGGACTATAGCAAATTAATTAAATCACTGTAATGCAAATACTGTGTGAAGGAAATACGTAATTAGTGTAATGCTATAAACATAGAGGAAAAAAGCACGCTACTGAAACTCTAGCATAGTTCAGGTTGTTGGGAAGGTCTATCAGCTGGCTACCTTTTGCACTTGCTGCAGATGCGGTGCTTTGAGACAGCTGGGGGGCAGAGGGTGCCCTGGTGCTGCTGCAGGGGGGACCCTCTGCAGGGTGAGTCTGGGGAGCCCCACGCTGGGATCAAGACAGTTTTCCATACTTAAACGTGCTTGAAAAGCTGCAGCATACAGATACCATAAGAAGATGTACTTAATTTATCAGCCTGTTACTAGGCAGGTTTCTAGGCAAGCTTTAGCCTAACTTTCACATGTTGTTGTTACTGAAATAGCTCTGATCTTTTTTGAGGTGAGTTCTAGCAGCAGAGGTAGAATATCTGTACCTTCACCACCTCTTACCTGCGTCCAATCTAATTCTTCTTCCCTTCTCACCTCTTTTCAGACAAAATTAGACTAGAAACTCTAGACCAGCTTAAACCCACCCAGCAGGCTGGGATGGCTGCACCGTTTGGCCCACTCCAGACACCAATGCGCAGTGTTGTCATGTGGTGATGTGGGTATGATCTCATCAGAGGTACAGCCCACCGCCAGCAGGGTGGGCTCCGTCTGTGACCTCACTTTTCCCCTGGAGGAGGTTCATGATGTACTCATGTGTTTTTAGTAGGTGTTTAAACTGTTCAAGAGGCTGGCAGAACAGCAAAGGTCTAGTAGCAGTTATTTCCAATAATGGCAAAACTCAATGTGACTCTTCCAAATAGTTTTCTCTTTTAACAATTATTATTAATGCAATAAGCGATGCCCTGTGTGGCAGTTCTGAAAACCTATAGCCCAAATGCTATCTAGATTTGCCAAAATGCTATGCTAGATTTGCCAAAATCCTCTAGATTCTGAAAGAATACAAAACCCCTAGGATAAGACTGGCTAAGCATCTCTGCCTATCCTGGTCTTGCAGAGCAGGAGATCCAGACTTGGTCTTTCAGAGAGTGCCCTGCCCTGATGGCTCAGGGCATCAGGGCAGAAATAGTATGTGTGAGGTGCTGCCCTCCAGTGTGTGTCCTGTTGACAAATGTCTAGAGACTTAAAAAAAAACAAACAAACAAACCCACAGAGCAATATGTTATCTTTATTCATGGCAGTTTCCACTGCGTCCTTTTCCCCCTGTGTCCTGTTATCAGAAACAGCTTGCTCCAGGGTCAGATTAAAATGCCTCCAACGTATTCCTGGGCTCTTTGAGGACTTAGAATCCTAGAATGGTTGGAGTTGGAAGGGACTTCGCATATGAGAGCAGGTATGAAAGACCCGTGTGTGCTACAGAAAACTCAGGGCTTCTCAGCTGTCCTTGGGATGATGCTGTAAGAGCAATCCATCAAACACAAGCGGTACAGCAGTTACAGGCAGAGTTAGCATCCAACCAGTGCATGCAATGGCTTTTCTGCTGGGGATCTGAAATGGGCACAAACTGTTATTCTCATCATGGAGGCACAGCTGGGGACATGCTACAGCATCCCCATCACACATTGCTACATCCCCATCACACATCGCCGCATCCCAGTGGCAATGTGTGAAGCACTTGCTTTCCACAGTTTTGTTTGAATTTCACAAACTAATACATTTGAAAGGCAGATACAAAACAAAGATGAAGGACTGTGTGTCTCAGACTCCATGCATCCAGTTACCAAAAATTCAGAAGTTCATCCCCAGGGACAACACGATGGTATTTCTTTAGCCAGCTTTCCCATATCAGTGACACCTTAAAAGGCATATTAGAAAAACTACCTACTTGTTTACACTACATGGCCATAAGGAAAAGATATTGGTAACCAAGTTATCAGTGTCAGGGTTCTAAGTGGCCAGAGGAGGACCACAAAAATGATCAGGGGGTTGGAGCACCTTTGCTATGAGGACAGGCTGAGGGAGTGGGGGTTGTTCAGCCTGGAGAAGAGGAGGCTCTGGGGAGACCTAATAGTAGCCTTCCAGTACCTGAATGGGGCTGACAGGAAGGCTGGGGAGGGTCTGTTTACAAAGGTCTGCAGTGACAGGATGAGGGGCAATGGCTTCAAGCTGGAGAAGAGCAGATTTAGATTGGATATAAGAAAGAAGTTCTTTACTATGAGGGTGGTGGACCACTGGAACAGGTTGCCCAGGGAGGTGGCTGAGACCCCTTCCCCGGAGATATTCAAGGTGAGGCTTGACGAGGCCCTGGGCAACCTGGTCTAGTTGGAGGTGTCCCTGCTGACTGCAGGGAGGTCAGACTAGATGACCTTTGGGGGTCCCTTCCGGGCTGGACCATTCTATGAGTCTATGATTCTGTGATTCAGATCTGAAGAAAATGTAATCACTACCAAAAATTTGGATATGGGCAAATTCATCCACTGCGTCTGCCTGTGCATGTCATGTGCCTGACATGAATGCAAACAACTGAGACAAGAGCGCAAAGAGAACAAGGCCTTAGCCCATAAAAATGGCACTTCTTTACCACAACCAGTATAAATCTCTGCTGCCTGCCTGGTTTGGGGCAAGATAATGAGATTATTTGCGCTGCTGTGCATCTAAGTACCTTTGCTGCATTTAGTAGAAGCAGCCTGGGCTCATATAAGCAGGATTTGGGTCTCTGCTGTGAGTTTATCGGTTGTTGTGAGGCACTTCACATCCGAAACAGACACACTTCCAAGGTTGTGTCCTGAAATAAACTGTTGCCCAATCTTAGAGCATCTATTAATGTTTGGCTTTAAGTATTTCATATGTTGTTTTATTTACAACCGTAGTCTGAGACATCCACATAAAAGCCAGATTGCATTGTGGAGCTGCCATGGTACTTACCTTTTCTTGCACTGTCCAATCATCATGAATATTAGGAGGCTACTTGACAAACTCAGAATGACTGGAATGAGGATAAGTAGCTGCTTGTCCTCTTTTCTGGCCACTGCAAAGATAAATGACTTCAAATAAGAAAACCTTTGCTTCCAGAATGGATCATTATTACCTGTTATGACGCTTAGGTTCAGATGCAAACTCAGTGTAGCTTGTTACCCTACACATATTTATTTATTTATTACACATATATGCCAGGTACCTGTTACTGTATAGGGTAACATACTCCTCCAGTGAAACATACATCCTGTATACAGATGTAGCCACTTTTATGTGTCTCTCCCTGCCTGCTGCATCTCACAGCACAGCCAGTGCCTCATAGAACCTGTGGGGTGCAAAGGAGCTGATCCATGTTGTAGTGCAACTGGGAGGGTGCCCCGTGAGAGACTCTGAGCACCAAGTGCCTGCTCTCTCAAAGCAAAATCTCCTCCATCTCAGACACGCAGTGGGGGAAAGGTACTTGTGCAGAAGGTTAATATTTTGGGGCTTGCCTTTGAAGTGTACAGGAGGTACAAAGCTGTAGGGATGGCTGTGCTGGCACAGGAGGATGGTTTGACTAAACCAGGATCCCACCTCCAAGTGCTGGACACCAGCAGGTGCCCGTGGCAGCCATCAGAACTTGGTCCCAAACAGACTTTATAAAGGATGTAAAAGAAACGCTGGTTACTTTGGGTTCCATACCAGAGAAACACTCCTGCGTCCATTCACTCCAAAAGCCCTGGTCAGCACAGAAAATATTTGTTCTCCCCCTGACACGAACACAGGAAATGTGGGTTTGATTCACTCTGGAAGTTGTTAAAGTGGTCTCCATTTGGGTTGACACAGACTGAGAAACGAAACAGAGAGAACAGATGTCAAGGAATTATGTGCCACCACCAGTAGCATTCTGGCATGGCCTGATGTTTCTGAACATACTCTCCAGGTTTTGCAAACCCTTGGAATATGTTTTGGCAGTTTTATTGATTTCATAATAGTTTTGGACTGGCTGATGCCAATAAGATATAATGGAAATTAATCTACTGAAAGTACATACACTGGGGAGGGGATTCATGTATGTTGCCATTTATGCCTGTTAATTTATGAAATCTTTTATTAAATTAGCTAGGAAGACACATGTAGAATATGGCAATTAAAGAAAAAATGTCCTTCAGATGTCCCCTATGATTAATTATGTCTTGCCATATTTGCTACCAAAATTGCACCTGGCTATGACATAAGAAGGAAGCACCGGGCATAGAAGACATGCTGTGTCCCAGGCCACTTCTGCAGAGAGATCAGAATTGTAGTTTCACTTGAACAAGTGAAGTTGAACTTAACTGCAACAAGTCGTGTCACCATATTCAGGAAAACAAGCCACAGCAACCTTTAAGTTTCTGTGATAGCAGCTTCCTGAGGTAACAGGCAGGATTCCAGGGACTTGCACTGGGATCTGCTGCAGCTAAAGCCAATGCTGCGGCCACTGTTGGGGTGTTGAATAGGAACACATGCCATGGTGCAGCCCAGCAGCTTTTTCCACCAGCAAATCATAGAATGGTTTGGGTTGGAAGGGGCCTTAAAGATCACCTAGCTCCAATCCCCTTGCCCTGGGCAGGGACACCTCACACTAGAACAGGTTGCCCATAGCCCTGTCCAATCTGGCTTTAAATATCTCCAGGAATGGAGCAGCCACAGCTTCACTGGGCAACCTGGGCCAGGGTCTCACCACCCTCACAGCAAAGAATTTTTTCCTGAGTTCTCATCTAAATCTTCCCTCTTTCAGCTTAAACTTTTCCCGCTTGTCCTGTCCCTGATCAAGACTCCTTCCCCAACTTTTCTGGATGCTCTTTAGGGACTGGAAAGGGCTCTAAGGTCTTCTTGGAGCCTTCTCTTCTCCAGGCTGAACTCCCCCACAACTGTCTCAACCTGTCCTCACAGCAGAGGGGCTCCAGCTGTTGCAGCATCTCTGTAGCCTCCTCTGGCCCTGCTCCAATGGTTCATGTCCTTCCTGTGCTAAAGATTCCAGAGCTGTATGCAATGCTCCAGGTGGGATCTGCCCAGATTGGAGCAGAGGGGCAGAATCTCCTCCCTCATCCATGCAGGGGGTAGCAGACACCCCGTCCACAGCAGGGTGTGCAGCCCAGTGTCACAGCGTGCCTCCCCACTGCTGGCCATCAGGCTATGCTCCCCCCATCCCCTCCCTGCAGCACAGCATGTCTTGTCCCTACCGTCCAGGCTGCTTTGGCCTCCCCCTCCTCCTGAGCCAGCTGGACCTCATACTCCAGGCACTGGGGCGGCGTCTCCCCTTCTGGCGGGCTCCAGGTCACCTGGAGCTCTGCTGCTGCAGACATGGAGACCACCAGTTGTTTCGGGGGTGAGGGTTTTGCTTGATGGCAATAAAAACAGAGAGGGTTAAGAGATACAATCAAATGGCTCCTGAGGGAAAGGCATCAGTTAATCACCACCAACCTCTGCCCCCTCCTCCCTGTTGAGATGGGTAGGTGGGTTCCCAGCTCCTGTTGCTCTCAGCCATGACACTGCAGGAGTGGGGTGTCACCAAGGCTGGAGTGGGATGTTTATTATATCTTGACTCGTGCATTGGTCTAGGTCCCTGCTCTGTGCAGGGGTTTTTGAGACCTGGGGGTGTGAGCGTTGTGCTGGGCACATTCTGCTGGCCCTCCCCACGCTGCAAGGACAGCCCCAGACCAGCTGCAAGACACCGCAGAAGCCTTGGCCAGACATTCAGTGTCCTGGGAGAGGCTCTGGTTTATGTCAGATGCCCAAAGCCACACACAGAGAACACAGCAGCACTAATTGAATCCAGAAATCCCACTTATTAGCCCAATGGCTCAACTGGAGGAATAGCTATTTATCCCCCTGACATTTACATGTGAGTAAATGCATTGGTGTGGCAAGTTTCCATATTAAAGATCGAATACATGTAGTGGGCTATTCATTATGCTGTGCTTTTGGTTCCTTCTGATGGGTATGAAATCCACCTCTGCTCTGGCAGATACCATCACACCTTGCACTCCATTCTCCCCAGCCCTGAACTTGGTTTGACCAGCACAGCCCAAAGACCTCCCCTGTGAATGCAAGAGCAAAGCAGCGGTGTCGGTTCCAGCAGTAGTAAATGGAGACACTTCTGTCGTGGTGCTGCTGGAGCCAAACCCCTCACGGCTGCCCTGCCGCATGCCCAGCAACTGTTGGTGTCCCAGGTTTTCCAGCTGCCAAGTGCAGCACTTGAAGGTACCCACCGACCCCCTTAAAGTGGGCCCTGAGAGGTGTGCTCACGTGCAAGCACTGCTGGAAGCGAAAGTTCTGTATGGTACATGCCACAGCCCCTTCTCCAGGGGCAAATCCACCCAGACACATTACAGCCCCACATTTACAAGAGCATACAGTTTTTTGAGCCCCCTGCCCCCTCATGTAAGATGTGAGCTTAGGCACGTAATGGCCACACAAGTTCCCAGAGCCATCTGCTTTCCTGCCAGCCTTACCTAGGTTGTGGAGGCGAAGGGTGACGTACAGCGGCCGCAGTAGAGTGGCTGCCACAGAGCCATTGACACAAACACTCAGATCCTTATATTCTGCCTGGCTCAGATTTTGCAATATGCAGCCAGTGTTTATACCGTGATCCTGAATATAGTCATCACACTGCGCAGTGTGGTCCAGCCCCTCATACCTAGCAGAAAGCAGGAAGATTTAAAAAAAACAGAGCAATGGCAGTTACTACTTGGGTAAGGCTGCTTTTTGAAGATCGGACCTAAGCCTCAAGTATCACCTGTATCATTCCCACCTTTTGCAAGTCATAGAATCATAGAACCATTCAGGTTGGAAGAGACCCTTGGGAACATCAAGTCCAACAATCAGCCATACTCTACAAAGTTCTCCCCTACACCATATCCCCCAACACCACATCTAAATGAATCTTAAACACATTCAGAGATGGCGACTCCACCACCTCCCTGGGCAGCCGATTCCAGTGACTGACCACTCTTTCTCTGAAGAATTTTTTCCTAATGTCCAGCCTAAACCTACTCTGCTGCAGTTTGCAGCCATTCCCTCTTGTTCTATCACTAATTGCTTGTGAGAAGAGACCATCACCAACCTCTCTACAATGTCCTTTCAAGGAGTTGTAGAGAGCGATGAGGTCTCCCCTCAGCCTCCTCTTCTGCAAACTGGACAGTCCCAGCGATCCATAGAACAGCATTTTGCATTGGTCACCTGGACTACTGCTGCCACTCTTGTAAGAGCCTCTGCTGAAGCCAATTCCTGGAGCACAAGAGGTCTCACAAGGTACCACTGATTGAGGGGAGCCGGGGCAGGATCTGGGCCCTAATCACAGTGACACCCATCCTTCCAAGGGGCACTTGTGGCACCATTAGTCACCAACTCTGGAACTGCAGAAAGGTCCCCTCCCAAGCCAAAATGCGGTGGTTTGTGGCAGGATCCAAATAATAGAATTATCTAGGTTGGGAGGGACCTTTGTGATCATCTAGTCCAACCATCAACCTAGCTCTGATAAAAACCAACAACCCATCACTAAACCATATCACTGAGTGATATGTCAACCTGTCTTTTAAATACCTGCAGGGATGGTGCCTCAACCATCTCCTTGGGCAGCCCATTCCAATGCTTAATAATCCTTTCAGTGTAAAAATTTTTTCTGATATCCAATCTGAACCTCTTCTACTGCAATTTGAAACCATTTCCTCTTGTCCTATTGCCTGTGACTTGGGAGAAGAGACCA
>VZTM01028035.1:2131-13614 GCA_013400555.1 Jacana jacana | reverse complement strand
GTAACAAATCTGGTTTAACAACAATCTGCATATATTTCTCGGAGGAATCTTTCTGCTACATATTCCTCCCTAGCTCAGTTAGTATTTACAGGGAGAGTACCTTAGGTCTGCTATTCAGAACTTCTCCAGCATCTTAGAGAAAAAATGTACTTTACACAGAAGGACTAAGTTAACAGCTCTACTGAATCGGAGCAAAACTGTTTCCTTCAACTGTTAAGTACACCCTTTTATAACAAGAACAGCTTTAATCACAGCCCTTCCTGCACTGTAGAATAAGCAGTAAGGCTTAGCCCCCGATGCACTGTTTTCTGGGGCTCTTGATTAGTCCAAGAAACTATTGCAAAATAGGTTTAAAATCAGTTTTGAAGTCTCCTTCAATCTGAGACCCTCAACTTGGTGCACAGGAATGGAAAAATCAGCTGTAGGAGATGGAAAAAATGAAGTTATGACTGGAAACTATGGAAAAATATTTTTTTTTCTAGGTCAGAAAAAACCATTATTACAAGCAGTCCATTCTCCTGTGGTGTTTTAATGTGACACCACTATTTGGAGGTAGCGTGAAGGTTTTTCATTTACTGATGTCTACTTTCCTTCCTACTGGCAAAAACTTTTGTGATACTTCCACTCTAAAGTAAAATTAATTTATTTTCTGCAAGATTCCTGTCTTAAGATTGTAGCAAGCAATATATTTCTACCTGTTTTGAGAGAGAAGTGATTAAAGATTTGCCAGCAATGGAAGTGAGTATGGATACTACCCAACCCAAACCCAATCCAGACCAGTCTCCGGACTTGATACCAATAATCAGAGGGGCAATGAACAGAAAAAAGGATGACAGAACACAGACTAAAGCCCTGGATATAAATGATCCAGAACTGAGGAACAGATGAACTAAAATATCATTCCAAACTTAGTGACTTGATCTCATCCCAATGTGGACTGAAACTAGGTCCATGACTGTACTGCCTTGCTAAGTGGGAACAGAGCTGTGCCACAGCCCTGTGTCTGGTTTGAGAATAAGAGGATTCATTGTTGCAGTCTCGATAACTTAAATATTAAATGCAGATTGAGCTAGTAAATTCAGGGTCTGAGTTTTGAGCAATATGGGAGGTTTATGAATCCAACACTGAGTCAGGCCTCAGGCTCTCTTGCTATTAAGCCAAAGCTGTACGTCTGCCTAGTATGCATTTCCAAATTCTGTACATAATGGTNCCCATTCTGCACTTTGATTTGCATTTTCTTCTATGGTCCCTTTATTGCTCGTTTGTTTTTTTCTCTTTACTAATTTACTCTTCTTTTACATTGATTGACTGACCATAGCTGTGTGGAAAGTGACTGGAAATATTCAGCAATCTAGCAAATGGCATAACATGAGTGAGTTGTTTTTGTCAGAGACATGAAGAATCCCTCCTTTCCCTTTTATATTCATGGCAAAACAAGTGGTCAGCATCTTTAGAAATCAGTCAGAGATTTCTTCTCTGTATATCCTGGACTCCGCTGACCTCGCAAATCATGCTAATAATCACAGTGTGAATGGAAAAGGCAAACAAACAATTCTGGGTGAAGCTTAAAGCAAAGAAAGCAGGCTCCACACCTTGGACACTGATGCTCATCTTATGGATATAGACATTTGTGGAGTGAAGGGCCATATGTCAAAGGCATTAGAAATTAGGAATGTGGTGCTTTGATTAATCTCTTCCACAAGCACAGTTCTAAAGGTGGAAAGAGCAAAGCTTTTTAATCAGATTTTTAGCAGTATTTTCCAGGAAAAAAAAACCCAAACATTTACAATTATATTATTCTCATTATCCAGAAATTGTTTTCCAGAAATTTCTCTGTGATGTTACAGAAAAAAAAAATAAATATTTCCAGACCTTTCATCTGAAATCTTTACCCCTTAGTGCAATGCTTAGGTGTGGCTCTACTTTGAAGAGGAAACCCATATGACTTTTCTTTTTCTTGCACTGATTTTTGCATAAATTTACAACATTCTAGCACAATTAATCTGGAATTATAAGCATCATTAGCTGTCTGTGAGCTGTCTCTTGGAGTCATTGAGAATGACATCTCGTTATTCTTTCTTCTCATTATTTCTGAAAATGGTCTCTGATGTTTTGTTTTCTATAGCATCCGCTCTCACATTTTCTTGCCTATTTAGATTTCCAGTAGAGTTTACATATTAGCTTTATGCTCCTAAGTTTATTTTCAAACTCCTGTAAAAAAAGATGTATTCTCCATGACTGTAGACGGGTATGAGTCATGTGTATATACATTGCACAGGTAGACCTATAGCAAAGCTTGTGAGGATGGAAGTGAGATGAGCACACTCCTCCAGACCCACTCTGATGGCTCAAGAGACCTGCCCTGAGACATTACCTTTACTTGTACCCTAAGATAAGTCTATCAGGCACCTGGATTTTCCTATAGGCCTCAGGGTCTCCCAGACTCCCCAGTGCTGCAAGGTGCAGTCATACCACAGCTCCTGGGTCGCAGCTTTATCCTAGGGTGCCTCTGGCAGCAGGACTTGCAAAAGGATCCTCAGAGACACCTTTATAGCAGACTACCACCACCCACTTTCCCATTCCACTACCACTGCGTGAGAGGAAATGGGTCTGTCAAGGATGCCTTTAAAGCAGCAAGATCACCAGTCAGATTCTGAGCCACTGCTTTCTGCGAAATATCTAAAGCATTAAGTCATATAAGCTATTTTTCCACCAACAGATTATAATTAGTCTGTTTCCACCACACATGTGAAGTCTCCAAGGTCTCCTCTTCCCACTGACTTGCTACTGTGTGCAAATAACCTTTTTTTTTCTGTCTTTTTTCTCAAGAAAACATAAGCAAAACTGTGGTTTTCATACAATGATTGCTAAAGTTGCTTAAAGTGATATGATGCAATATGTCATCTGCATCTACCAGCTGAAGCTCTAGTGATCTTAAAATATCAAAATGGGAGAAGGTTTGGCTGCTAATCTAGACAGAATGTAAGGGCTCTGAGAATGCCCGTACTGGACCTTTCACTGGAAAACTGTAAAAAGTGCATTCCACATAGCTTCCAAAAAATCCCACAGCCGCTACCAACAGGGAAACTGGGAGGCTTTTAGAAATCAACCTCAAAATTCTTCCGTTGTCTGTCTCCCTGGACATTGTGTTCCAAGATTAGAACTAGAAAACAAAAAGCATAAACCTTAAATAGATTGACACAAATAGAATTAACATATAAATCATTACCATTCAAGCAGATATTTTTTTCAAATTGTATTTTTTCATAGATTTATGAAAAACAGTGTTCCAGTGCACGTGCTTTTATATCAGAGCGATGGATTTGTAACGAGGAATGGTGAAATTGTGCATTTGCAAATTTGACCTTCAAAAAGTCCAGGACATCACAGCTGTAGGAAGGAGTCAAGGACAGAATGTTTTCACAGAGAGGCATGGTTCCCAAACTAGTCCTTTCTAGCTACAAGGCAGCCAGTAGCTAAACCTAAGACCAGGCAGCAGTGGCACAGCTGTTTCAGGATGAAGAAAAGTGAGGCTATGTCTAGATTGCAGGAACATGCTGTGGTTCCCCGTGACCCACGTCTCTGGGCTTTTGTGCAAACCAGGACAGGAGAGAAATACGTGTGGCCTGTGCCTCCAGCTAAATGTGAGCCACATAGAAGAAACAGTATGGAGGCAAGATGCTGGTCCCTGGGACATCCTGAAATTTGATGTGCTACTGAGCATACTTTAGCAACATCTCTTCCTCGGGATTTTTTCCCTCTTAGTTCTTGTTGTCTAAATTAGCACTGCTGACTTTCATTTTTGCCTTTTGCCTTTTAGGTATGCATATCTATATTACTTCTATTATCTAGAATATAAGGCTTGAGAGCGAGATTTAGAGATTATTATTTACCCTACTTCATGATGAGCAATGTGCATAATTCTAGTTATTGTTTATGCTAATTGCGTGTACAGAGTACTGCACCACAAAAGAAATGTAATTCCTTTTCAGTGGTGAAAAAATGCTGGTGGTATACCACAGACTATGATTTGCTGAATTCTGGAAATCATATGGCTATTGTAATTCCAATAGACACAAGGAAAACTTTTCACTGAACAGTCAGCTGCATTTAACTTTAGTGCAAATTCATAAAAACTGCATTTTAAAAAAATCCTGCAGTGCTAATCACAATATGGAGCAGTAGAAAATCTGACCAAATTGCTAAAACCTGACAACCTGACATGTGCTTCAGTATATGTATGTACCTATGCTTAGGAAACCATAAAAAGATCAAAATCAAGCCACATTCATCCTGAAAAGAACATATTCCAGATACAAACACTAACAGAGCCACCAAGTCTTCTAATTCAAATAAACTAACACCTTTCATAATGTATAAATCACTAGCATGAACACATGTTAGAGCTAAATACAGACAAACACACTGCAATTATTTTTTCCAAGTGCAATTCTTGGAATCATATAAGTCACTGTGGTTTCCAAGAAGACAAATGACCTGGAAAATGAAAAATAAATTAGTTCTGTGACTAATTGGAGTCAGAGATTGGAGGTCAGACTTGGTTCTGCAGTTGACCCTGGTGACCAGTAAAAGTCCAGCTTGGCTCACAGCACAACTTTCTGTATTTAAGAGTTGTTTACAGTAGAGAAACACTGAAAGTGTACATTAGAAAACTTCCTCTAACAAATCTAAAACACATGCCAGTTCATAGGCAAGTAATAAACTTATAAGGGGCCATGTTGACAGTTTCAAAGCCTTTTGGTAGGACCCCGTAACTTAAGATTGGAAACATTATAATAAACATCTCTGCTTTTAAATTTTTCTGCTTGTCCTAAGATGCCTGAAAAATGTATCAGCTTTATAAAGAGTTTCATCTCCCCCAGTCTTTCTTATCACACATAAAAAATATTATCTGAGCACATTTTGGTCATGTTCGAATTTCATGCAATTCCTTTAAGACCAAGAGAGTTACACTAGTGAAATATTCAAGTGAGTTGCTTCAGAATCAGACCTCTTATTTTTCATGCAGACAACAATATGATATTAATTTAGTGCATTGGCTCAGACTTGTAATGCCTGACATTTTCATTGTGCTGTTCAAAGTATTTTGCTCCCTTCAAAAGTGTTAAAACTGTTTATAAAACACATCTGTTTCCCTGCATCATGTAATCAACGAACATAAACTCTGCTTATGAAGCACCACACAGACAACAGGTTATAAAATTTCACAAAGCTCTGATGAGCATGAGACTCTCTAATCAGAGAAAAGTCAAGCTCTTTATGCAGTATTATTATTATTGTTTATTATTGTTATTATTATTACTACTACTACTACAATTTGAACACAGCTGTGACCATAAAAGCTGAAATAATTTCCAAGTGGAAAAATCGTTAAGATCAAATCTTCCACTGCTCCCCAAAGTCAACAGGAGATATGATGGATGGCGGAGTTCACTAGAAGGGGTCAACCTGACTTAAGAGCTCAGGTACGAGTAAATGAAACTCTGACTGCATGGCAGGGGGAGAGGAAGCTCAAATCACCTCATAGGTATGAGGGAGATCTAAGTTTGTCTTGGTAATCTACTTGAAATTTTAGATTTCTTTCTACACTTCTGAGCCCATCTGGACTATTCCATTTTCTGAACGAGGGGGATTGGGATTTAGACCAGATATTAAGAATGGTGATGCCTGAAGAAATTGTGGAGGCCTCTTCCCTAAAAGTGTTCAAGATGAGTCTGGATGGGGTTTTGAGCAACCTGGTCTAGAGGGAGATGTCCTTTCCCAGGGCAGGGGGGTGGGAACTCAATGACCTTTGAGGTCCCTTCCAACCCAAACCGTTCTATGATTCTCCCTCTACACCTTACCACAACCTCTGCACATTCCCACTACTCCTGTGCAAGATGCAAAAGCCAGCAGGGCACTTCCTTTTTTCTTAGCCTGCAGAAGGGAAGGCAACCACAATATCTCCTAAGTGGCAGGGTGTTTCAGAAAAAGTCAGAAGTGCTATTTACAGATTGTGCCTATTCCCAACACTGATCTATGATAGTCTGAATGCATTTGCTGGTCTTGCCTCCAGATAATTCTCAAAGTATTGTGGATTCCATTTTAAAGTCAATAATATCACAAAAATAGCCTTCCAGAAACTGTCTTCTCAAGAGCTGGAAGCTGGGATTTTTCCATGACTAATACATTCCATGTCTGTTTAATCTATTTTAATTACATCGATGCATCCATTTTTCCCCTTTCCATTGTTAAACATGCCATTACCAATGCTTAAATGAGTACTTCTGTCCTTGTTTGCCTCTAGCATGGGAATGTCAAGGGCAAGGACCCTTAACTTTCACTGTTTGCCCATAGGGTAAATAGTTTTTCACCTCCGCTGCTTTACCCAGTGAATAACCCAAAAGTCATTAAAAAAATATATATATCTTTTAAAAAAGATTTTTTAGTATAATATATTTCTTTCTTGATTATTTGGACAATACCATGGGCAGACAGCACCTATTTAAATTTATGGCTCTAGTATCAACTGATAAAGAGCTTATAAAAATTCCTCATGCTGCATAAATTAGGAACCTCATTTATCTAAGTGAACATTCAGAGACATATATGCAATTAGAGAATTTGTTTACTTATTTCATAAGTAGGACTATGGAAGATGCGGAGGGGCTTGCAGAGTAGATACAAACCCTGTACATATGGAACAGAGATAATCCAGTCTTCACAAGTCAGAAAATTTTCTTACAAGTCATCCAAGTTTCCAACCAAAAACCAGCCTCTGTTTATTCAGGGAAGCATGTGAGGGACACACTAACCCCAGGAGATTTGTAGCACAATCTATATATATGAAATTCAAAGGTATATTTGCCCAGCGTCACCATTGGAAGAAATAGAAATAGATTTTAAGCTTATTGGTGAGTTGATGGGGAAATAGTATGGGCTGTCATGTCGAAAGAGTTTTCCACTTTCACATCAGTTAAACAAAGGCCCCTATCAAACGTTAGATTGTATGACAGAAGGGAGACAGACAGGAACTGAAAAGGTATTGAAGTGGCATCTGCCAAATTTCTAGCCCTCTTTACAGTTCTTACTTATGACAGCAGGTGGAGAGGATGTGGAATGGAAAAGTGCCTTGAATGAGACTCACATGCCCTGGTGTTTGTGTCAATGTCCAGCTTGGCTGACCACAGCAAGGGTCTGACGTCTTCAACATCCTACCAAAACCTGACGCCCCTGCCAGTCCCCAGGCCTTTGTGCAGTCCTGCTCTCATCTCCAAGTCTCTCTTCACCATGCAGAGTAGAGTAGAGGAGAGGGCCATCTGAGTCCAGAACTCAAAGAGCAATTCTGCCATTGACCAAGTCTGTTCTTCACTCGCTCCAGAAAGCACACAGCAGCTAGACATCTGTTCTCTTGCACTTGGGACACAGAAACAAAAATGCTTGCCGGATATTCAATAAATAGTTCAGCCTTTAGTAGGTCCCAGAAGAAAAAAATCTAATACAATAGAAAAACCTTTTTTTCCTCATTTTCCTAGGTCTCTCTTACAAGACTTAATTCACCCCAGAGAAGTTCCCACCTCACTGTTGAAAAATGCTGAGTTAGCTGAGTAGGTCTCTCAGCTAACTCAGATAAACTCCACTACAGTGGATTAATAGCTCTCTCAGGTAGTTTAAAAACATTCTGCTTTGAATTAAATTAAACAAGAATCTTATTTTAATAAGAGGGAATAGAAAAAATAAAGTTTGGTATGCAAAAGGAAAAGGNGATATTAAAACATTATGTTTAGCTTATCATTTAGGAAAATAATATTCCTGTCATCAGTATTCTCCACTTATATTTTATTAATGTTATAAAATAGTTTTTGACTAGCAGCTGATGAGATGTGAAAGGAAAACTCCCTACAAAATATGCCACATAAAAAGAAAAAACTTACACACTGTTATTTTTTCCTAGTTATTAAAACTAAAATTTCATGTATAACTGTCCCCAGAGCATGCGTTTCCAATATCAATTAATTGTTAATAAAAACAAGTAATTAAACAACATTGCCAATAAATTGTGCAATGCTAGTACAAGCATGGAAAGTTACAGATACAGTGAGAAATAACATAATAGAAGGGCGACGGGTGAGACTCTGTATGAAATTTTTTGTGTTTTCTACTTCGTAGTGTGGGTTAATCAGAGGTCATAAACTAAGTCCTGAACTAAAGCCAAATTAAAGTTTAGATAAGAAAGCCTGGAAGTTACAGGAGAAGGCATTTTCCTCTCTTGGTTAATGTCAACCTATTGCCATAAGCAGAAATACTGGACTGCAGGAAGCACCATACTTCAACTGTCATATATTGTGCATGTAATGTTTATTTGTATCGTGAAAAATGTCACACCACCATTCTAACTTAGAACATACTAAGTCTTGCTAAGTTGGTCAGACTCTCTGCAGAGCCTAGCTAAGATCTTCCCATACTTCCACAGCTAGAATCTTATTTGTTTGCATTACATTTGGATTTTTTTTTTATTAAAGTTATCTGTGTACCCATTAAAAAAGCATATGTGCCCCCGAGAAATCGAAAACAAACAACCCCTAAAACATCCCTTTATTTTTGATTCTTTAACCTAAACTAGAAAAAAATATTCTTAACACTGCTACATAATCACAAAATGTTTAATGTGTGTGGTGATCAGTAAATCCATGTCCTAATTCCCGTGGTAATGGATATTATTGTGACAAAAGCAGAGTCAAGAGTCGGTATCATTAAAAGTCAGGAGCTACATTCTAGTTATGGCTTCCTGTGTTATCCGAGTCACACTCATAAATTCTCCAGACCTTGCCTCTCTGTTCTGTAACATGCTGGTCATGTGGGAAGCTAAGATTTTTAATATATGCTTGCATTAATATATGCTGCATTTGATACCGCAGAAGACTGTTTAGACCCCGTCATATACATGCTAAAGGCTTACAGTCAACAAAGAATTTAAGCATAAATTTTATTTAATAATTCTTAAATTTAAGAATTCCAGTTAACTTTAAGCCTTCCAACTTGAATTATCCTATGATCCAGTGCTGAAATCCAATGGAAGCTGGAAGTAAGGATTGTCATCTATAAATAAAAATCATTACCATTTGACAGTACTCACTGCCTGTGAAAGTTTTCAATCACAAGCGAAATAAAGGAAAGAGCGGGGTGAACAGGAAAATGCTTCTGAGAGCTCTGCTGTGCTTATCACTGGAGCTCATAAAAAATTGAATTTATGTGAAATGAAAGATATTTCAAAAGCTGTCAGTGAGATTCAGTCAAGTGGGCTTTCGGATTTGCATCACAGCATCAGCAGATGAAAGCAGGAGTGGTGAGAGCTGAACTGAAATCCCTGCACTGAGCAAGGAGCTATGCTGAAAAATGCAAAGAAATGCATTGCTAGGCTTCATCTTCCTCAAGAGGCTACACTTTTAATCTCACAACTTGCCTACGTGTCCTTAGAAATGAACTGTTTCCTGTTGTTAGGCAATTTAAACCAGATCAGGCGTTACGGTAAAAAGGAGCTAATTCTCCACTTAGACACAGAGGCATCTGAGATGCAGGAGAGTCTGCTCCAAACCCTCCCACTCCTCTGCTTGTGAAGAAATTTCAGGGTCGGGTCGCTGCATCAACACCATAAATGCGGTCACCACCATGCTTCTTTTGGCTCAACTAATTCTTACGTAACATCAGAGAAATACAACATTGTTTTTCAGTTTAGAGACACAGACCATGTCTTAAAATGTGGGAGGTCCAGGACCAAAATCTATCTTCCAAGCCAGAGAAAGAATTTGAATGCTTAGCCTATCAACAGTATCATGGGTGAGTGTGATAGATGAGTCAGTGTAGCTCTACCTCCTGGGATACTGCTGTGGTGACAGCAGTAATGATATCTTCAATTTGTGTAGGAACATATATTCCAACACATAGAATGTCCTATTCATTATCTGAAATCTTATTTTTGATGAAATTAAAACACTTCTGGGATTTACAGCAACTGTCTTAACTGAACAAAACAGCTTAAAAATATCGAAGGGGAATTATTTTAATTCTTCCTTTTAAAAACTCCTTTAATTACCTTTTTTTTAATTAAAAATTATTAAATACAACTTATCACAGCATAATAAATTACTAAATTGTCTGATACATTTTAAAAGTCTTGTTTCTACATTAAATTATTTTCCTATGCATAATATGAATATAACTGAAACCCTGAGTGCATAATTCTCTAAGAGTACGTTAAAGCCTACTGACTCCAACACAGTCTTCCCGAACGTATTTTCAGGAGGCAGGTATCTCAAATAGACCCTTATTATAGTCTCACATAGTATTTTAAACATGGCGAAGTTTCTTAAATAGAACAGAAAAGACAGTGTTCAGCCACATATCACTCACAGAACTCAGGCAACTGGGCAGTTACAGCCTAATGTTTACTGTTATCTTAAGTCTTATTGTTGACCAATAACAACCAGTTTGGTACATACTGTCCCTTGTGGAACAGACACGTGGTCATGACCTCCACATTTGGAGAGCGACTGCATCTTCCCAAGTGCATTGTTCTTGATGGGTGGCGTTCATTTTTTCGTGTTCTTTTCATGAGAAAATGTCTACTTTGTTATTACTGTGAAACTACCTTCAATATGGAAACTATTAGTCCAATCAAATTTGGAATTTAGAAATAAAAAAATTAAAAATAAGTCATAAATTGAATAGACTATTTTACAATGAGATTAATGAACTTGATATCCCGAAACAATTTGATCTGGTTCCTGTACTGTGAGTATATAACTTAGGAAAACACTTCTTGGAAGCTGTAATGGCTGTTAATGTGTTTAGTCTAATTTTCCTGGTACCGACAATTAGCTATTTCAAGTAACAGCTAGTAACAAAAGGGTTAAAAAACTGAATTTCTATTAAAAGATTGATACTATCCAGGTGTTCAGCTATCTTTAAAAAAGGCATTTGAGATATACCCTGCCTGCTGTAAATGTCATTACGAGACAGATTAGGCAGTATTATACAAAACTTTAGTAAAACACAGGGATAATGAAAAAAACATTGTTCAAGTTCAGTGGAATAAATTGCCAAACACGTGATGTCCGGAGTGCCAGAGTGTCCATATCGCCGGCTGCAGGCTTGTAACATCCCGTGCAGCAACAAAGGCAATGTTAGGTTCTTCTGTCATAGGCACACTAGAAACAGATGAACATCTACACTGATGCTATAAAACATTTTGTGTTAGTCACATAAAAAGTATATTTCACTTTATCCTTGAAGGTACATGGTCCTTACAGTGTCTTGGTCATTTTATCCAAGGTACAGGAGCCCTGTGTTAACCTGACTCGTTGCACGACATCATTCTGGTGCAGAAAATAATAGCAAGCAGAGGTCTCCAAGGAAAGGGAACTGGTGCGTACCCTCTAAAGCTCTGGCACTTGGGATCAAACTCTCTGACATCCAGTTTGGTT
>VZTM01028025.1:0-14370 GCA_013400555.1 Jacana jacana | reverse complement strand
GAGGAAATTAACAACTTTTATTACATAAGAAGATACTTAACACTTATACCAGCCTTCTGCCATACTCTGAGAACACTTAAATATCTGCTTTGCTGTCATGATGTCAATAATCTTACTGTAGTATCTGGGGCAACTCATACACATAATATTAGACATTTTAAAGTATATCATCTGTATGCCTATTCAAGTAGATTAGAATAAAGAAGATTGACTTTATTAAGGTAATTTTCAATTTAGATTAGAACAGATATTTTATTTTTGGGAATGGTAATTTTTTTTCAATCCTGATCAGTTATTTTCTGGCTTGCACAGAAGTCAGTTTATTTCACCTTACCCCAAGACATTGGTAGGAGTTTTTATTGTTTAAATAGTGGAGGATCATCACTAATGCAACTCACATGTATCAGCAGAAAGTCAGGAGTGTCCATCCTTGATGTGAGACTTTAAGTTGAACTAAGAGGGGGTTAATGTGATCCAGACACTGCTTTACAAAGAAATAGCTTTGAATGTTGGAGTTTCAACTTATGTTGAAAGCTGAAGTGAGATAAAGTGTAAAGCACTATTTCACATTGGCTTTAATAAAATCACTGGGAGGGCAGCCACTTGAGCTGTTGTTGCAAAGCTTTATACAAGAATAACTACTACTTGAATTGTAAACAATCTCTTGTTTGTGGAAGGCAGTTACCAGTATAAAGCCTAAATCACAGCTCTAAATAAACTTGTCTAATATGGATTTCTGATGCAGAAGTATTTCCATCCATCTGTGCTATAATTCTAACTTCAGTTAAGATCTTTATTGCTTAGACTAAAAGTTTAATCTCAAACCCAGGATGCTATGTACAAGGATAAGTATCTGTCGTGGTTTGGGCCATGTTGGTCAATGACAGATGCTCTCCCCCACCTCTCATTCTGGAGATAGGAAGACAAGAGATAAAGAGATTTATGAGTTTAGAAGAAAATATTAAACTGCTTTAATAAAAAGTTAATAAAAAATAAAAAGGAAATAAAGAAATAGACACAATATATAAAAATATTTATACAAAATCTTATCAAGCCCTCAGGAAGATGTCACCAGAAGGCACTGGGAGACTTCGAGAGCAGTTTCAGTGACGAATGCAAACTGGATTCTGGAAGTCACTGATGGGAATCAGAGGTAAACAAACTCACAGGGCATTCCTCAGTCATCAAAGAAAGACAGCCATTAAGAAAGAGACCTCATAAGAGGAGCCAACTTAACCCCCATGATCCTTCAGATTTCACTTACTGAGTATGGCAAATGGGATGTAATACCCTACTGGTCAGTTAGGGTCAACTGTCCTGTCCATGCTTCCCCACAGGTGAAAACCCTCCATGGGTAAACAACCAAGTAGGCTGACCCTGGTTGGCACAGCAACAAATATAAGCAAGATCCTCTCTTACTGAACAGAAACTTGGCTCTGCTCCACCTCAAAGCAGAGCAGTATATTATTTGAAGTCAAGAAAGTAATGAGAAAACTATTTGGCTTTTTGCTGTACATTATCAGAGAACTCCAGAATCATCCAGATTGGAATGGAATTCCAGAGGTCTCTAATCCAACTTTTGCTCCAAGAAAGGTCAACACTGAATTCAAACCAGGATGGTTAGGGCTTTATCCAGCTGGGTCTTGAAAACCTCCTTGTAAAGCTAGCATTGTCACAGTTCTTCATCCATGCATGGAGCTTGAGATCCTCCTGTTAATTTCCCAGACTGTGTGCATTTGTGTATCTGTACTTCAGATAGGCTGCCTCTAAATTGCTCTATCCTTCACAAGACCCCACTTCCACCCATCACCCTGTCCTATGTTCCCTTGACTTACATTCCTTTACTTAACTGCGAGCTCGTATCAAGATCTGATGATATGAATAGATTAAAGCCTTTGTCACCAGTATGTCAAGAATGTTCATCACACACTTTGTCAAATAGATCTGAAGTCTTGCTAGCAGTACTTATTCCTCAACATCCTTCTCATAAAAAGCAAAGCACTGCTTGTGACAACAGACACACATCCACTTGTTATCTCTCAGAATGTATCCACTCCTACCTGAGCTCTTCTGATCATCCGTAGGACAAAGAAGAAACTCACCTGTGCCTTCACTGCTCTGTATTCACTCTCAGTTGCTTCAGGTCTCTCTTAGCAGACTTACTGACGCACACATGGATCAGCAAAAATTCTGAAAGCCACATGAGCTTTATAATTCTCTATGCAACATTCTGTATCCAAACCTCAGCAAAGAACAAACTTGTGGCAGCAGTTCTGATTGGCAGATGGATGCTTTCATCTTCTGCAGAATACAGTCTCAAAACACGGTTCACATTCTGGCTAATGCTCAGCTGGCCCAGCCCAGCTGGCTCTGAAGTCTGTTTTCTTTCCTTGAGTATTAATGCAATGTACTAATCCTGTAAATTCAAATCTGAAGGCTGAGGCACCTTTCTTTTGCTGCAAGAGAATGCAAATTCCCATCCATCCGTATCTTGGGAGGGTCCATCCACATTAATTCAAATGTAGTCTTTTATTGGCCCTCCTTCTTTACATTCTGTAGCTCAGCTTCTTGCCTTTTCAGTCTCCTTGAAGATCACAAAAACCTCCAACTTGTTCTCTCTGGCGCCACACAGTATGATTGCCTCTCACTCCACCCTGTCCCTGGTAAAGCAAGAGACATAAGCCCTGGGAAGCAGCATCCTCCCTCTGCACACTGTCTGACCCATGAATCATAGAATCACAGAATCATAGAATCATTTAATAATTTTGGTTGGAAAAGACCCTTGGGATCATCGAGTCCAACCATCAACCCTACTCTGCAAAGTTCTCTCCTACACCATATCACTCAACACCACATCTAATCTACTCTTAAACACAAATGAAACATAAACATAAAATGAAACTTAAACATAAATGACCTCCAATGGGTCAGGATGCTTCCTCCTGCTGAGGACACCACCAGTGCTGTGCAGTCTCACTCTGTCTGGAACAGAGTTTCTGGATCCCCTTTACACCCACTGCCAAGGAAAGAACTCTGCAAGCAATCAAAGTTCACACTGCTTGCTGGGTGCTGTGGTCCTGCTCACCAGCTGACAGTGTTTCAGCAAATAACCAAAGAGAAAATGAACACAGAGCAATTAGTCTTCCAGGGTTTTGTGTGTTGCAATAGAACTACCTAGAGAATTTTCTTGATTGACTTTTTTTTTATCGATGCCTTATCCTAACTTGAGAAATAGTTGAGTATGTTGTTATTAATAACTAAAATCATAAAAATGAAAACAATGACTAATTAGATAAAAAGCATCAGGGTTGAAATTTCAGAAGTATGAATATTTTAAAGGACATAGAAAAGAGATTTGAGGGCTTTGAGGGAGCATTTTTTCCTCCATCAGTTTTATAGGATTATTTTGGCTCAATTTCAAGTGATAACTAAAGTGAATATTCCTGCCAACATACGATTTCCTTGAAAATTAATTATTGTTCTTGCTGTTCATAGGTGAGGCAGGTAAGAATATCTTTTTTTTAATTGTCCCCAAATCTCAATTTTAATGACCCCATTTTCCACTACTTATAATTGTGCCAAGTTTCAAACATTTTTGGATTAAGTAGTCCATGTATGCTCTCTCCTGTTAAATATTCAAGAAAGTTTCAATTAAACGCCTCAAACACTTTTTTCAGGATGTGGAAGGAGAGGAAAATAATAAGTTGCCAACACACATACACACAATATGCTCTAGTCATTATGATGACTTGAGAGGCATTGATGTCTTCCTTTTTAATTACTGTTGATATCCTTAACATGCTTTTTTCTTTTTTCTCAGTTAATACCATGAAAGTATATGAACTAGAAAAATATCTTTATATATGTTCATACATTTTTTAGAACACTACAGCTGAATTCTGAAATTGTCAGCTGCATTGGACACCTGCTACTATTGATTGATATGTGCATGTACCTTTCTCTGGGAGTGACTGAGCACTTGCTATCCCAGTAATTCAAGCATTAAGAAAAACTTCCCTTAAATCATTCATTTTGACTGGACCATTTAAGCGTGGAAGTTTGGAAGGGTTTTTTAGTGCTCTTTCTGCTTTTCCTACTAACATCCAGCGAAAGAAAAGGAGAATGAAAAAGATATCTTAAAGAAATCCAAACATTAAGGAAGAAGTGAGATTAGTATAACATCATATATAGATTTCATTGGAGGGTTGAATTTTAACATTCACTGAATTTTGTTTTCTACTGCATGTCTGGATTCTTTTATATTTTAACTTTTATATAGAAGAATACTGAAACACATGTTTTAAATCATATATTTCCATAACAATTTCTGAGAATACTTTGTTGCTTTAAACAAGACACCAAACATAGAAGCAAATAAAATTAAAAAAAAACCCTAAATCTCTGTTCCATACATTTTAGGATGGGATGTCCTATTTCCCTGGGAATACCTAGCATGAAATATGGAAATTATGTATTTGATTGTTTATTTACATTTTCATTCTTTAAATTAAAAATTACATACTGTATATGATTCCTTTAGAATACACATCAGGTTGATACATTGTACAAACACAACTGCTTGTAACTTGTTCAAAAAAGGATGTGTAAAGCAGAAAATGTATGTTGTTCTTTATTTAGCATTTCTAGCAATGTTAACACTTTTTTAGATAAATCCGGTGAAGTGATGCATAGCTTCTACAATCTTTAGCATACTCTGATCAGTGTAATATTAGGACCATTAATCAAGAAGCAATCTTAAAAGAAAACAACAAACAAACAAACAACATTTTTTCTGTTTTCTATAGTAAATAATGTATGGACTCCTCTTCAGATGGTATTAAGAAAAGCACTTTTGATGATCTTCTAAATTACGTTGTTCAAAACTACTATGTAGTGCAAAGCAGGAATTCTGTCCTTGACAGACTGTAACTGACACTTTCCTGTGAAGGAAAATAGAATACTGATTAAAGAAACCAATATTCAGTTTGTCTAGGTTATCTCAAGTGGAATATAAGGTTTAATTAAGTTTTAAATGATTAGGCCTTGATAATGGTTATTATGGGACTCCAAGATTTGTAAGGTTAAACGAGATAAAGATCATTACAATTTAAAAGGGTTAAAATTGAATGAAAATTCCTTCCAGAGATTATCTATTAGAAAAGGTAAAATTAAAGCACTACAGAATGCTTGATGCTAATGTAATGCCTCAAGCTAGTGCATCAGTCAAACTAGAAAGATTTCTTTTTCCCTTTATCACACATATCATGAAAATATACTATATCAGCTATGTGTTCTGAAGTCTACAAATGTACAAACGATCAACAGCTGCATGAAATAAACAAGAAATTTCAATATGAGTGGGTCTAACTGCCTTTTTTACAGAACCCTCAGAGCACTCTTCATTCATAATGTGAAATTTAAAAAGGGACAATAATTTTATTTTTTTCTTTTCTCAAGAGACTAAAATAAGATTTGTGCTTAACCTTCTGTATTCTATCTTTGAAAAGCAAAAACTTGTACCATCCAGGTGAGATGTGACAGCAAGTTCACCATGTTCAATAAAGATCAAATTGATATTTGAGAGGAAAATTTCTGGACTTAGGGGGGAGTCAAAGTTCACTGTGAACCAGTAATATAGATCTGGGTTAATGTTCTTTTGGCCTCCTTGGGACCCTACTTGGCTTCTTCTAAAATCAATGGAAAAATCCCAATTGACACGATGTAACCTTGAGCTTTTTGATACTTGCTCCATTTTTAAAGTAGGTAATAGGTTTATAAAAAAGGTCAATCATATACATTTTATTCATATAGCCACTTAGTGAACATAATTAGTTGCATAGCAAAGATTTCTCAGATGAGTAATGCTTTGAAGATCAGATACTCTAAAATATTTTATGATTCCTAAGGATAAAAAGATTTTAAAAATCCATATTAGAGATTCCTTTTAAAAATTAATACATTCAGAATTCCTAAATGTAAAGATGCCTCTGCAGCACCAACTGAGAGTTTGGTGTTACAATTAACTAGAAGTGCCAGTCCTTATTTACATTTTTAATAGGAAAAAAACTTGAAAGATTTACCATTTTTGATTTTTAGTTCTAAAAGTCACTTTTTAGTCAGTGTTTATTCATTTGTTGTAAATCGAGTAGTGAAACTGAGACTTAAATACTACAATACTGTATATTATACTGTAGATAAACCTGTCAAGTAAAAGTACTCTAAATCTGTTTTCTGCAATTTTTTTTTTTTTAATGCTCAGAAAATATTCATAGACATTTGACAGAGATATGGTTCAGATTCCTAAGTCTGAACATCCTTGAGCCTGTGGTTTGCAATACAAGCTATTAAAATATTACTGTGATAATTATGACACTGGAACATAAATATAAAGAATAAATATTTCAAATTTTCCTACCAGTACCACAAACTCAAAATCCAGAACTCAAATTTAGAACCGTGAAAAAAGTATATAAGAACATAAGTAGCAATTAATGCTTACTTCTGAAGTACCAGTAATCAAGAATGTACAAACATTATAAAGAGAAATAAAGAAAAAAAAATCTCATTGGAAAACAGAGGAAGTGTGGGCTAGATGAGGTGGATTGAGAACTGGCTGTGTGACAGGACTCAGAGGGTTGTAATTAATGGTGCAGGGTCAAGTTGGAGGCCTGTAACGAGTGCTGCCCCCCAGGGGTCAATACTCAGTCCAGTCTTGTTCAACAAATTCATCGATGACCTTGACAAGAGGACAGAGCGTATCCTCAGCAAGTTCACCGATGATCCCAAACTGGGAGGGCTGGCTAACACTCGGGAGGGCTGTGCCACCATCCTGCGTGACCTGGACAGGCTGGAGAGCTGGGCAGAGAAGAATCTAATGAGGTTCAACAAGGGCAAGTTCAGGGTCCTGTAGCTGGGGAGAAAGAATGACAGACACCAATAGAGGTTAGGGGTGGAACTGCTGGAAAGCACTTCTGAGGAGAAGGATCTGGGGATCTTTGGTAAATAGTAAACTATCCATGAGCCAGCAATGTGTCCTTGTCACCAAGAGGCCCAATGGAATCCTGGGCTGCGTAGGGAAGAGTGTGTCCAGTAGGTCAAGGGAGGTCATTCTCCCTCTCTACTTTGCACTGAGGAGGCCACAACTGGCAATAACCAGTTCTGGATTGGTGCATCTTCCCTAAGAGGAAATGTTGAGAGAGGTGGTACTCTTTAGCCTGGAGAACAGAAGGCTGAGGGGAGAACTTATTAATGCTTATAAGTATCTGAAGGGTGGGTTGAAGGAGGATGGAGCCAAACTCTTCTCAGTGGTTTCCAGCAATAAGACAAGAACACAGGAGGTTTCATTCAAATATGAGGAAAAACTTCTTTATGATGAAGGTGACAGAGCACTGGAACAGGCTGCCCAGGGAGGTTTTGGAGTCCCCTTCTCTAGGCAATCCTGCTTTAGTAGGGGAGTTGGATTAGGTGATCTCTAGAGGTTCCTTCCAACTATGACAATTCCATGATTCCATGATTTTGTGAATAGGAAGCAGCACAGTGAAGACAGGGATCACATTACCTTCTCACAGAAACTGTGGAGCTCTTTCAATGTAAATGGTATTATTTGGATTTCTCTATAACCCAAGAAAAGGCAATGTCATGAATATTATATTGGATTATTATATCCTATTTATTCTGTTTTTCTGGTTTAGTGTAAGGTAAATAATGAAAACACATTTGCACTAGACTAATTTTAAGAGTGTGCACAAAGATAAATTAGATCCAGACAGGAAAACAAATGGAAGGATCAAAAGTAGAACTGCACGGAATAAGTTTTATTTATTTTATTACACTTTTTCCAACATATTTTTGTGATCTTCATTCTCAAGTGTCCTTTTCTCAATTTTCTTCTTTGCATTAATATGATGTGAACTTTTCCGTATGTATAACTTCAGGATTAGTTATATAATTTCTATTTATATATAAATATATGTGCTGAAGTAATTTTCTCTGGCATTTACATAAACCCTCTAAATGTATTGTCATATGCTTTTGTCTCATACTCTCAATCATTAGCTGGTTAAATTATGCAACATAAGTGTATTAACTTCAGTTCATCAGTCCTTTCTTGTAGTATCTTAATAATTTTCATAGCTTAGAATTACTTTTCTGTAACATGGGATGGGATTCCAGATCGCATAAGTCTATATTTAGTGATGGGATACAGCTCCAGATTGTAGATACCTAAATTTAGTTATCAACAATCTGGAGCTGAAGCCTATTTCAGTTTTGGGTGAGTATGTGCATGATCAAAATATGATTGTGCCTGATTTCTGAGGTTATTTTTAGCTTCTAAAACTTGCTTTCTTATTAGGGAAGGGAGTAGAAAGGAATACATCTACTTTCTTGAACTATATCCTTCTCACACCAAAATCAGCAGAACTTTAACATGCTTACAATTCATTAATGATAAGTATAAATGTATCAAAGAACTTGAGCTAATAGCAGAAAAAAAATAGTTAAGTTTTGCATGGATTAATTAAGTTAGTTTAGCTAGTTATTTTTAGTAAGAAATTATGACATTGCACAAAAAATCACTTAGCATTTCTATTATCTTCTTTGGGGTGCCTGTGGTACTTGTATTAGGAGTGTATTCATAGATACAGAAGACAGAAGACAGTCTCAGCAGAAATTTCCTGTGTAAAAACAGTTAATTACTATTATTATAATTATTAACATAATCATTATATTAGAATGCATATTATTATTATATAATTATTTTTAATAAAACTTTCTTATGAAACATAGTAATACTTACTGATAATAATTATAATTATGGTTCAATTTTCCCCATACTTTTCCCATCAATTTCCCCCATAATTTTCCCATACAATAAATCTATTGATTCCACCTACTATCCACTAAGCCTGTTAAATGACCACTATCATGAAAAAATACAAAGACCAGAGAAGGGGGAAAGTCCTCTACTGTACTAGTCATTTTGGGAGGGCCTCTGTAAAGAAAACAAGTGATCACAGGCCAATGAAATAATCTTTAAGTCAATAGCTACATGCATGGCTTATAGAAGTAAGAAAATCAATAACTTTTTGCAGGCTAAGGGTCTCTGCTTTAGGAAATTTGACTGAAATCTATTAAAACTCTAAACAACATCTTATTTTTCACTGCAGCAGGGGAAGACAAAATTCAATGAGTTCCAGTTCAGCCAGGTGTATTGAGAAGGATTTTCTTCAAACTAATTTTATGAGCTCAAATGAAATTATAACAACACAGAACTGAAGTTGCACAGAAAATCTTCTGTCAGTAATAAGCATAAATTAATAATGAAACAAAGGTTTCTCAAGAAGGTATACATACGGTGAATAATTTTTTTTTTTATAAAACATCTTTTCATTCAGAAAAGGAAATTTCTTCTATTTTTAAATGATCAGTGGAAGTTGATCTACCATCTACTGATCAATACCATCAATTTCATGACTCCTTTTATAAATAAGTACTATGAACTCAGTGTTCTTATTTCCATAAAGTGTATTTTATCTATTGATATTGGTAAAATGAAATAAAATCACAGAATCATAAAATGGTTTATGTTGGAAGTGACCTTAAAGATCATCTTGCTCCAAGTCTCCTACCACAGGCAGGGACACCTTTCACTAGACCAGGTTGCTCAAAGACCCATCCAACCTGTCCTTGAACACCTCCAGGGATGGGTCAACCTATTTGTGTCTCTTCACTCTCATAGTGAAAAAAATTCCTTTCTGAGATCTAATTTAAATCTACCCTGTTGCTGTAAAATCTCTCTGGAAACTTCTCTTCTCCAGGCTGAACAACCTTAGCTCTCTCAACCTGTCATCATAGGAGATGTATTCCAGCCCCTTGGTCATAATATCATAAAATCATAGAATGGTCCAGGCCAGAAGGGACTTCCAAGGTCATCTAGTCCAATCTCCCTGCAGTCAGCAGGGACACCCACAACTAGAACACATTGCCCAGGGCCTCGTTGAACCTCACCTTGAATAACTCCAGGGAAGGGTCCTCAACCACCTCCCTGGGCAACCTGTTCCAGTTGTCCACCACCCTCATAGTAAAGAACCTATTCTTAATATCCAATCTAAATCTGTTCTTCTCCAGCTTGAAGCCACTGCCCCTCGTCCTGTCACTGTAGGCCTTTGTAAACAGACTCTCCCCAGCCTTCCTGTAGGCCCATTCAGGTACTGGAAGGCTGCTATTAGGTCTCCCTGGAGCCTATGAGGCTCGAGGTTGAAGATTTTTTTGTTTGGTTTTGGGGGGTTTTGGTTTGGTTTGGTTTCATTTTGTTTGGGGTTTTTTTCTGTTTTGATTTTCCCACTTGGAGAATTTTCTTTTCCATTTGATTAGGTTTGCAGATATGCTGTTTAGTAATTGCTGCACATATAACCAAAGACTAGGCACAAATATTAGAAAATAAAACAGAATGAATCTATTTTATCAGCCACCTGATACCCTGTGGTGATCTGCAGAGCCTATATGTGATGCAGGTTGTTGTCAACGATGGATTCAAACAGTGATTCTGGACTAAGGGGAACAAAAATCATAGAATAATAGAATGGTTAGAGTTGGAAGGGACCTTAAAGATCACC
Organism: Jacana jacana; assembly: GCA_013400555.1. Classification (NCBI taxonomy): domain Eukaryota; kingdom Metazoa; phylum Chordata; class Aves; order Charadriiformes; family Jacanidae; genus Jacana; species Jacana jacana. Next base: position 3,754 of record VZTM01028025.1, on the reverse strand, counting down.
AAGTTCCAGCCACTCTGCCATTGACAGGGATACCTCACACTAGAGCAGGTTGCTCAAAGCTTCACCCAGCCTACTCTTAAACACTTCCAGGGATGGGGCCTCCACAACTTCTGTGGGTAAACCTGTTCCAGCGCCTCACCATGCTCACAGTAAAGAATTTCTTTCTAGTATCCAATCTAAATCTCCCCTCTTCTAATTTAAAGCCGTTACCCCTTGTCCTGTCACTACACTTCCTGACAAAGAGGGAAGCCTACATCTCTTGTGTAGGCTCCCTTCAGGTACTGGAAGGCTGCTCTAAGGTCTCCCAAGAGCCATCTCTTCTCCAGGCTGAACAACCCTAGCTCCCTCAGCCTGTCCTCATAGCAAAGGTGCTTCAACCCCCTGATAATTTTTGTGGCCCTCCTCTGGACCCGCTCCATCAGGTCCACGTCCTACCTATAGTGAGGGCCCCATACCTGCACACAGTACTCCAGGTGAGGTATCACTAGAGCAAAGTGGCAGAATCACCTCTCTGGATCTGCTAGCAACACACCCAGGATGTGATTGGCCTTCTGAGCTGCAAGTGCACACTGCCTGCTCATGTCCAGCTTCTCATCGAACAGCACTCCCAAGTCTCTTTCCTCAGGGCTGCTGCTTTCTAATACCTCATCTCCTAGTCTGTATTGATGATGAGGATTGTTCTGGCCCAGGTGCAGAACCCTGCACTTGCTTTTGTTGAACCTCATGAGGTTCACATTGGCCCACCTTTCCAGCCTGTTCAGGTCCGTCTAGATGATATTCTGTCCCTCTGGTATAGAATCATAGAATCANGCTCCAGCACCTCGATATCTCTCTTGTGCTGAGGTGCCCAGAACTGGACACAATATTCAAGTTGCGGCCTCACGAGTGCTGAGTACAGGGGGACAATCACCTCCCTACTTCTGCTGGTCACACTATTTTTTATGCAAGCCAGGATGCCATTGGCCTTCTTGGCCACCTGGGCACACTGCTGGCTCATGTTCAGCCGCCTGTCGACCAGCACCCCCAGGTCCTTTTCTGCCAGGTATATCAACAACACCACACAGTTTGGTGTCACCTGCAAACTTGCTGCTGGTGGACTCAATTCCTCTAGTTATATTGTTGATAAAAATGTTAAACAGTACTGGTCCCAGCACGGACCCTTGATGGACACCACTTGTTACTGCTCTCCATCTGGACCTCAAGACATTGAGTACCACCGTCTGGCTGCAATCATCCAGCCAGTTCTTTATCCACTGAACCAAATCCATATCCCTCCAATTTGGTGAGCAGGATGTTGTGGGCAACCATGTCAAAAGCCTTACAGAGGTCCAGATAGATCACATCTGTAGGTTGTCTCTTGTCTACCTGTATAGTAACCCTATCATAGAAGGCCACTAAGTTAGTCAGGCAGGACCTGCCTCTAGTAAAGCCATGCTGGCTGCCCTTAATCACCTCCCTGTTCTCCATGTGCCCAAGCATGGAATCTAGAAGGATCTGTTCCATGATCTTCCCAGGCACAGAGGTGAGGCTGACAGGTCAGTTGCTTACCAATGCAGATGAACACATGACAGAGGCCAAGACTAGTGTCAGCTTAGGGTTCAGTTATCAGGACTGAAGTAGAAGGACCAGAGGATGCTGGTGGATGAAAAATGATCTGGCAAAGTGTGCTTGCGACCCAGAAAGTGAGTAATGTCATGTGTTACATGAAGAGCAATGTGGCAAGAGAGCTGAAGAAGGTAATTCTCCGCCTCCACCCTGCTCTCACGAGACTCTACCTGGAGTGCTGCATCCCGTTCAGGGCCCTCAGTACAAGAAAGACATGGACCTGATAGAGTGGGTCCAGAGGAAAGCTATAATAATGATCAAAGGGCTGGAAAACCTCTCTTACGAAGAAAGGCTGAGAGAGTTGGGGCTTCAGAGAGATCTTATTGTAGCCTTTCAATACTTAATGGGGACTTATAAGAAAGACAGAGAAAGTCTTTTAACCAGAGCCTGTAATGACAAGGGACAATGGTTTTAGAGTGAAAAAAAGTTAGCTTTAGATTGGATATACAAAAAAATGATTTCACATTGATCATGGTGAAGGACTATGCTCAGGGAGGTGGACTCGCTTAATTTTGAAGGTTTCTTCCAACCCACACTATGCTTCAATTCTATAATTTTCCAGCTCATTTCTCATGTTGTTGTCTCCTAAATATAAGCAGTCATGATTTTTGGGCTTTGATTGTGTGGTTTTTGAAATATTTAATGTAAATAATTGCAAAATATAAAGATAATGGTCATAATATATTGAATGGCAGTTATTTTGCATGCAAAAAATTTCATTGCACCATGAAGCTAGTTGTGCTCTAGATAAAATGTGTTAAATCCTGTTTGAAATATTGCTGATCAGTAACAGATACAGTGCAAAGGTCAGCGCTACTGCAATTTTTTTGCTTTATCTGCGAGAGTTTTGCTAAATCCATGAAAATAAGCTCATGAGTTCCACTGTTTGGATTTTTACATGTTTTTATTCAATGTTCTTTTTTGAAATTTAATGCTACAGCTGTTTCTTAATTTGGTTTATTTTTATTATTGCTGCTATTATCATTAAATATTTATATATGAATATAATTCTCATTACTAATGATTTAAAATTTTAAGCTATCTAACATTATGGTCAATATCAGTCAGATGAATCAAACTCGAACAGGTTAAATCCTTCAATTTGTCTTGCTAAAATTCTGCAGTAAGGCAAGTATTAGTTGTTAGCACTGTCACTTTTTTTTTTCTTGCAGTTCTGTGAATTATATTATTTAAAACAAATGAACCAACCCAAACAACAACAACAACCACCAAACAAACAAAACCAACACACGCACAAAAACTCCAAACAACAATTGATTGAATTAAAGAAATTACCTTAGGAGAAGTGTTTCCTCCCAAGGATAATCCTTAGCCAGGAAATAGCATCAGTTTCTCATGGTTTTCATGTAGGTACACGAACAATACACTTTCTCCAACATACATAAAAGCCACATCATGAAGTATCAGTTATTCCAAGGAAGTGCATGAGCCAAATCCCACCCTTAAAAGATGAAATTTTAGGTATTCCATATTTTTCAAATGCTTTAGATGCATTGGTTTCCTTCATAATTTGTCTCTTCAAAAAAGGTCAGTCTATGAAAACCATACTCTGAAGTTTGCAATTATTGGATTACCCCCATCTGTAAGTTTAGGTAGAGGGATCCTGGTCTAGGCAAGCTACGAGAAAAGAAAAATTTAAGGCTATTCATTTGGAGAATCTCTTGAATATTCTCTCTTGTAACACGTTGATTTCATTCCCTAAATATAGACATTTAGCCTTTTAAAATTCATATGACATCCATCTGGTTTCTATCTACCAGGCTGGAAAGGCACAGTTCTCTTGGTTGTCTTCTGACATATCTGCTTCCTTTGTGCAGATGTCTCAGATTCTACAAGGTGTCTGAATTGGCAGTGGAAACTTAAGTTAAAGCTACTGAATAAACCCCACAGATCTGAGAAACACCAAGTCTCAGTTAAAACTCTCCAAAGCTGAGTAGCAACTGGTGGTACGTTGGTAGAATTGCATGTTTTCGTATAGGCATTTGTGTGCTATAATTTAGCGTTCTTTATCTGGAAATAACTGAAAGCACACAAAAGACAAGCCTTGGATATCTCTCATGATTACTCTTTTGCTGCCTGATTCCAGATTCATCTGGAATGAGATGAACTAGATATGAAGGGGGAAGGG
>VZTM01028024.1:0-14914 GCA_013400555.1 Jacana jacana | reverse complement strand
AAAATTCATTTCAAGTTGTGGACTGTATTTTTTGGAAATTTTTTAATATATAGGAGTAACTTCCATGTTTTTGCTGCGTAATTTTAGTTTCTGTGAAGGAAGATGACCCAAAGTATAAATGCAACTCTGTACACACCATTTCTAACATAATACTTTCCTTTAGCAGGGTTGCCTTCAGTGACTGCTGTATACTTCTGGTCTAATCATTGTACCTGTACTCTGATCTTATCTCACTATATGAAATTTAGGGATTCTATTTTTCTTTTTTAAATCTTTTCCAGAATCTCTGAGGCAAATATGTTTGAGCCGAAGTAGTAAAATCTTTGAAGCGAAAATTATGCACTTCAGTTTTTGGTGGTTTCTCACTCCTGTTCTTCCTAGTTTTTCAACACAGATTATGTCAACCCAGTAAATTGTCATGGTTGTTTTGCTTCCCTGATTTTTGCTTTGATTAGAAAAACTGGGGAAGGAATTAAAAGGGAAAGCATTTTTTTTTTTTATGCTGCTCTGCTTTGGAGAAGTCCAAATGTTTGGCAATGGTAGTTCCACCTAGCAACCATGGATCTCCAAGATGGCAGAAAATACAGTAATCTAATCTAATCTGTTGAGGTGTTTTCTTAATATAAGACCTGTAGAAGATGATTTTACCTGGTTGCTTTATACTCACAGATGAAATATAGAAATCCTGAAGCCATAAAGCAGCTGATAGGAACTTTGGTTTCAGTCTATTTATTTTGGATGTGACTGCTACATTTCAGGTGTTTTTGATGTCAAGTGATGCTCAGTTTTTAAAGTGAAAAAAATGTTTTCTGATCTTAAATCCTTTAACTAATGGTGTGATGCTAATGAATTGTGATCCATGTCACTACAGTGAAACATCTACAGCAGCTGAAAATCTCATATAGAGACTAAGAAAGCTTAATTTGTTGACAAGCTGCCAGTGATACCCTGGAGATCAGCCATAATTCAGGTGACTGTATTTTCTGCCATCCTGGAGATCCATGGTTGCTAGGTGGAACTATCATTGCCAAACATCTGGACTTCTCCAAAGCAGGGCTGCATAAAAACAAAAACAAAAATGAAAACAAACAAACAAAATTTGCAGCTCCATAGAGATCAACAGAAAATGTGTAATAAACAGGTAGTGATGTTAGGCATGATTTGCAAAGTAACTGTCAGTTACTCTTGTAATGGTGGGAAATGCGAGCAGATCAGCAGGAGTGAAGAGTTTTCACTCTTAAGATTTCCACATGTTGTTTGGTATCTTGTTCCTGTGCCTGCCCTCAGTTACAGTGTCTATTTTGTGGAAGATATTTACCACCTGTCAGATAATCATATGCCTAGTTGGATAAAGGAGGAGGGAACGGTTAAAGGAACAGTTGCTGAGGTATAGCTTTAATACACTGTGAGGAGTTGATAGTGTTATTAGTCATTTGCTTTTTCATTTTCATGAAATATTGAGCAGAATCAGTCACATAGCAAATAAACACTTAACTTGGCACTTGTATCCCCCCCAATTTATTCTAACATTGTTTCCACAACTTTGTCAGTAAAAATGATGCAGAAGCCTTATAAAAAGCCACACTTCTAGTGCCTTTGTAAAAGGACTTAAATCAAACAGAGATTAAAAAGAAAAAAACCACCCCAACAAAACAAACATAAGAAAGAAAAGTGCAGATCCTTTTAGAAATTTTGCATTTATCTTTAAGTAGAGAAGTGGCCATGGGCCATAATGATTTAATTTAATGACATCCTGCTTTTTTCCTAAATTTATTGTCTAGATTTATCCAGATATTCTAGATATATTCATATTCAAATATGAGCAGAGTCTGATTCTCTCACTTTAACTCTCTCACTCCGAATGTAATGAGGAATAACTGCAGTATGTACTCAGTCAAATTATACTGATGTAAAACTTATATAAAAGGAAGATTGGCCTTGTGGTTGGGAAGATCTCATACTGAAGAAGTTAGTGGTAAAATTTATCCCTGAATTTGCATAAGCTGTGACATTCTCACACATATATAACACTTTTATCATTGAAAAAGTACAAATTATATAGCAGGTGAAGACCAGCATTCCGTCATTTTTCTGATTGTGCCATGCATATGTATAAAATTGACACCACTGCCTAAACTGGATGAATAGGACAGTGAAAAGGACAATGAAAGAACAAAGGAAAAAAGGGTTCTGTTAAGACTCTTCTGTTTTCAGCTCTCCATCAGCTCTGGTAAACCTAGACTAGCAAAACTACTAAGGTAGTAACTGTGTTTGGATAATAGCACAGACAACAGAGGCCATTGAGAAGTGACAGTGACTCGTGTTCTTCCTGTCATTGACTGCAGGTAAGAGCCTGCCTCACAATGCAGTGAGTTAGCAGCCAAAAATTTTCTATGACTTATTCTAAGCATTCAGTATGCATGTGTACGGCCGTATTGAACAGTAGGTCAAGTCAAAGTTCCAGATGAACCAATTCATACATTAGATGAGAAAATACATGAGCAAGACACATGAAGAGACTTATACACTTTGACCTTACAGCAGCTCACAGCTGTTTAAATGCCATTTACCAGAAGAAATACATCAGTGCTGGCTTCTTTTATAATTTCTATTTGTACAGATCATAGAATCAAAAGTGTTTGCCTACCCAAGCATTCTGGTAAAGTTTTCTCTTGCACATTATTGTGACATATTTTAATTAATTGGTTGCAGCATAAATTTTGTTATTCAGGCTTCTTCACTCCTATTAGGGAGCAGTTATTAAAACTGAGACATCATGGCATTTTTGCCTTTCAGTGTATGAAATTCATTACATTGGCATTTAATCACTTCAAGATTGCCACCGCTATTTTTCTAATGCTGGTAGACTGACATCAGAGCAAAGGTACACTCTGCAATTTGGCTTACAAATCAAGTACTGGAAAGTTCGATGAATCAGAGTCCTCGAGCACATAGTTAATTTAAGCTGATGCCCTCTTGGCTTCAGGAGGAGTACACCCTTTTCTTAAATGTTTGATCAGGTCAATAAAGAACATCAAATGCTAGCCTTTTGTGCATTGCTTTCTGATTAGAGCTTTAGAAGACAGATGACTGCTATGTGATTACTGAGTAACCTTCATGCCATTTTAAAAGGAGCTTCACTACTCCCACTTATGCTTAGAGCTTGAAATCTTTTGAGATCACATAAACTATTACAGAGAGAGTGTAAACATGCTGGAGGAACCAAAGGGACAACGTGAGGATCTGATCTGTGTGAGTTGTAGGAAAATAATCTTTTGCTGATAGGAATATTGATTGGATGCTGAGAGAGGGAGAGATAGAAAGCAGGACAGATTTAAGGGTCTACAAAGAGCAGCTGGAAAAGAAAGGCGGAGAGATTTAGAAAATGAAATTTCTAAATATAGCATTTCAGTTTTCCAGCATAGTGGAAGAAGCCGCTTTGCAGTTAATTTTTGAACTGCAGCTTACAAATATATGAGTTGCTTACAAATCTGGAAGAAACTGTATGCCTAGAAGATCCCTAGAATGAAAAGAAAAAGTGGTCTGTGCACTTCAGAAAATTATTTGGATCTATTTGATGAGAATGAATAGTTGGTGGACATACTCAAGATGGATTAATATTTAAAAGCATATTAGATAACAGGAGTTTACTATAAGGGAAGCTGATGTTCTCTGGGATGTCTTTCCCACATCATTGTCAGTTATTCTGCAGTTTATAGAGCACCCAATATAATTATCTCTCAGAAAATAAATTGCTATTTAATTTCTAGCACTTAGACGTCTTACTATGTATTATGATCTTACTTGTAAAAGAAAAATGCCCCATAATTAATTGTTAAGGGGTTTTCATGTTTTACACACAGAGAAATGTTAGGGAATTTTTTGTCATATGCCTTGTTTTCTCTTATCCAGAATTGATTTGTCTGAGTTTGGAATGCCAAGATTACTGATGATATCCACTAAGCTCTTGTAGTAAAGTCTGTTGCTTCTTTTCACAATACCGGGTTAAATCCTTACCAGGTTATACCTTGTGTTAAAAGTGACTTTTTTTCTGTAACAAATTCTAAGAATGAATAAAAAGTTCAGGATTTGCAGGATTTTTCTCACTGAACTACTAACATTTTTTTTTAATTTCATTTCTAGTGGTGGATTAAATTACTTGTCTTCCTTTTACTGTGAAGGTTTGACATCTACCAAATTCCTTTTTCTTTCACCTTATTTGAAAGAGAGTTAGAGAAAGTGCTTGCATACAATACAATGTAAACATACTTGCTAGGCTTTTACTGAAATAAGTGTTTTTATTGTGAGAGACAATATGAAATAGTAACAGAGATTCTAAAGGTCTTATGACTCACCCTCTTTCTTGGCTTTGTCCTCTAGTGTATGGGTGGAGATCTAGACTGTTTTTTTAATCAGAGGTAAGCAGGAGGGTATGTGTCACCTTCAGCAAATAAATTACCCATTCAATTCCTCTAAGAAAAAATTTGCTCTTTTTTCTTTGATACTCTCAGCATGAGTTATCCTTTTTCTTGTAGTGATTATTGCTGACTTATGAGCAGCAGTTTGACAATGATGGAAAATGTAGACACTACTAGTTAAAGTTGTTTACTAGGTAAATGAACATTGAAATGTTCAATTCAGAAGTTCTAGAACCTTTTATTTGACATGCACTTCTTTTAGTATATTAAACTTTAACACTGGTGTTTATATCAGACTGTACCCTTCACAGCTGAGTATGGAGTGTATGTTAACACAGGAACTGTATGACAAAACAAAATGATTTTATACTATGAAAATGCGTAGACATAATGTTAGCATAGTATCCTCTCTGGTTAGGAACTCCATCAGAAAGAAAGTCTAAATTATTGATTTTTTTATGACTTGAAATAAGAAGTAAAGTAAAGTATGCTGGAATACTTCAGCTACAAATGACAGGGTGAGTATATGCTATAGGTGAGACCAAGCCTTAAAACTGGTGGATGTAACAACAGCTCTCTATTGTGGAAAATAAAATAAAAGGAAGTGCTTTATTTGAAGATGTAGTCTTCAAGTCTCATCAATGGTCTACTCAAGGCAACTTAGTCCTTCAAATATTTGAGGTTTGAGTTGAAGGATTTGTTTAACTACAGTTGTCTGTACCAGACAGATGGATGGAAAATAAGAGAAGCGGGGAGAAGCAGCACTCCTAGAGTTATTACAGAGTGATAGGCAGAAACTTTAGAAAAAGTCTGGAGGTTAAGTGTTGTGATGAAGACATTTCCAGTTGGTTGTTACATATTCTTTACTGAGTTCAAAGAATTACTCTTCAGTCACCTGAAACAAAATATCAAGCTAAAAATCTAGTATGCTGTGCAAGGGGATGCACTTTAACAGCATGTTACTAAAGTGGAGAAATATGGCATGGGGAGATCAGGAAGGGAGCAGTGCTGCCTCATGGCTGTTACCTCACCTCATAACTGGGAGGCAGCCCTTTGGGTATAGGGCAGAGGGTAGCATCCCTGCAGTCTAGCCTCTGGTCTGAAGGTTGAAATAGCACAGCCTCTACCCAGTTTTGTTGTTACAAGGGGACCATGGCATTACCTAGATGCAGAGAGGCAGCAGCAGCACAGTGGGATTCTGCACTTTGCTCTGCAGGGAAGGAAGGTAACACTACCCAATGGCTTGTGCCTGGTGCTGGTATCCCTTGGTTTTGCCATGCAGCAAGGTCAGTGATTGCTGAGGCAATGCTGAGGGGCTGGGAAGCAGAAAATGGAGAACATAAAGTGCTGTTGGTCTGAGTATCAGAACAGACAAGAAAAGAAGGGTTATGAGATGACAGGAGGGCATGAAGAATGTTGACTATGAAACCTTCCTAAAAGAGAGCAAAATCACTTTTGACAGGATGGCCTTTATTTGATTTTCTCTGCCTCTGCATACTGAACTAGTGTGTAAACAGACTGTAGTATAAATAACATTTCCAGAGCTTCTTCCAATAACTAAATTAAAGGTGTAAGGGAAGGAGGAAATCACTATAGAAGACTTCATATTTGTTCACTATTCACACAGGTTACAAACTGTAGCCCATGTTCAAGATTCCCTGCCCCTCAGGCTAAAGAAACTCCTAAACGCCTCAATTTAATTTTCTAAAAATGTATGTAGACTGCTGTCTTTTTTTTTTTTTCTGAAATTTTTTGCTGTTAGAGATCAGTGAACTTCAACATTGCTAACTATGTAATAATTTTTTAATGCTTTTAATAATCTTGTCACCATCCTTGGTAGTGTTCTTATTTTGCTTTATTTTTTACTTTAGTGGGTAATGGGCAATGAACTTTGTACAGAGCAAGGGAAGCTTTATGTAACATCAACACCAGATTTCATCAGTCATCTCTATCTCATGTTGTGAGTAGACTAATGTGATTTACACTGATACTACTGAAGTGGGAGCTGGGAAGCTGATGGTGACATAGAACTTTTCACAAATAAGAATGAGTTGCTGATCTGCTGAAATGCTCGAATTATTTGTTTAGGGTGCTTTCACAGGTGTAGTAATACACCAACACATTCCACCAATCACTTAAGTCCAGAGAGGACTCTAATAGCAAAACACAAGATGTTCAATGCTTAGGACCTAAAAAATGGGAAGTCAGAAAGCAGATTTTTCAAAGATGATACAAGTGATTCTCTCTTCTCCTTTCAAAGCTGTCTAGGTTAATTCCTGAAATCTACAGGCAGGAGTTCCAAAATGTAAAGTGAGTATAGGTTACCTTCTGTCTTACAGACAGAGAGATCTAGAGCCCTTGGCTTAAGATCAATATGATAACTGCAGAAGTACTCTCATGAGCATTTCTGCTCAAAGGAGAACAACATAATTATTTCAATGACTTTTCAGCTGCTACTTGAAGTGCAACATTTGGTGAGTACTGATACAATTCAAGGTGTGAACAACTGGGACAATGTCTATTGTGGCTTTCACAAACATTTTTGTGTAACTTTTCTCTATTTAGATTTTTATTTCTACTTGTCTAAAAGCAGAAAGTTAAGTGCAAGTTATCATATGTTCCAAACTAAGCCAGTAAAATGCTGGTGTCACAAGGGCAGATGGCATTTGGAAGCAGCATGAAGTCAGGCTCCCTGCAGACAGCAATATGCATGCCAGAAGGCAGGCTTTGGGAATATCCTTGGAAAAAGAAGACTGTTGAAACAATTTTGTCCTCTGCCAGTTCCCTTCTTTTGCCCTAATTTCATGTGGAATATATATACACGTATATACATATATATATATATGTATATATATGGATTACTTCAGCTTGTATCCAGATTTGAAATCAGATGTGGTTTGGCCACTTGCTGCTTTTGAGCATCTGTCTGATGTTGGTGAGTTGGATGTTGTTGTCCCTCATACTCTGCCATTACTTAGCAAGGCAACATTTAGTGTTGAATCTCAAACAGCTGTATAGAAACATGCAGACAGCCAGTTCAGTGAGATATGAAAACGTCTTCTAACATGCTGTTGTATGCCACTGTAACAAAATGTTTCCCATTACCATATAACATTAAAGTTTGCAGTGCAGGGGTGAAGCCACAAATGTAATTGTCTCAGAAAATACAATGTGAACACTCACCTGTGTCCCAACCCCTGCACTAATGTTGGGTTAGTTAAATGAAACTCCAATCTGAGTGTAACTCGTGGTGCACACTACAGTGGCAAACATGAAAAAACAACCCAAAAACTCAAATGTGAATGCTGCAGACCCAACATAAGGAATGAATTCCTTTCTGTCTGGTGATAATTATCAGTCCCTTTGGGTAAGTGATTTGGATAAGCCTCATGTGTGTAAATGACCTCTTAGTTATATGTAGCCATCTAGGAAAACTTGTAAGAGAATAAAGAATTCTTATCACAGGGAACTATTTTACCTAGTTATACAATTTTATATATAAACTTATTACTCTTCATCTTGAAAGAACAGAATTTTCTTGCTGCTTTAATTACCCTACTGGAAGCCTTTTCCTGAATTTGTTGTAAAGATGTATTTATACCTGATTTATTGCTGTTTGATCTTATGCTGATAATATTTTAGGTCTGTTTAATCATTCTAATCATCTTTCTTGGCAGTTATTCCAATTAAAGTTAATCTTCACTGAAACTGGTTGACCACTATTGTACACAATGTTCCTAATTAGGCCTTCAGTTCCTCTCACAATGAATATATTTCCTCATCTGTTTCTGAATTCATAAGCCTTTTCATAACTTCAGCAATCACTGTTCATAGATATATTCAAGTAGACTACTTCTAGTAGACTAAATCTTCCAGTATACAAACTTTTTTATTTACTTTCCAACCTCTGTGATCATCCAGAATTAATGATTCAGGAGTTCTGAAAAGAAGTTCCCCAAGTGCATGAATCTGCTCTTTCTATTGCATTCAATGTATTAATCAATGACTTGGATGAGGGAATAGAGTGCACAGCAAGTTTGCTGATGACACAAAACTGGGAGGAGGGGCTGACATGCCAGAAGGCTGTGCTGCCATTCAGCTGGAAAGTTGGGCGGGGAGAAATTTAATGAAATATAACGAAGGCAAGTGTACAGTCTTGCATCTGGGCAAGAACAACTCCAAGAACCAGTATCAGTTGGGAACTAGCCTGTTAGTGGGCAACGTAGGTGAAAGGGACCTGGGAGTCCTGGTGGACAGCAGGATGACCATGAACCAGCACTGTATCCTTGTGGTCAAGAAGGCTAATGGCATCCTGGGGTTATTAGAATGGGTCATAGGTTGAGAGGTTAGTAGGGGGTTAGAAGGTCGAGAGAGGTTCTCCCCCGCCTCTGCCATGGTGAGATCACATCTAGAATATTGTGTCCAGTGAGACAGCCCCTCAGTTCAAGGACAGGGAACTGTTTGAGAGTCTAGTGCAGAGCCACAAAGATGATTAAGGGAGTGGAGGATCTCCCATATGAGGAATGGCTGAGAGAGCTGGGTCTGTTTAGCTTGGAGAAGAGGAGACTGAGGGGTGATCTCATTAATGTTTATAAATATGTAAACACTTATATTACATATAAGTATATAAACCAAAGAGCCTGGCTCTTCTCAGTGACAGGACGAGGGGCAATGGGCACAAGCTAGAACATAGGAGATTCCACTTAAATATGAGAAAAAACTTCTTCACAATGAGGGTTACAGAACACTGGAACATGCTACCCAGAGAGGTTGTGGAGTCTCCTCCTCTGGAGACATTAAAAACCTACCTGGATGGGTTCCTGTATGACCTGATCTAGATGTTCCTGCTCCAGCAGGGTGATTGGACTAGATAATCTTTCAAGGTCCCTTCCAATCCCTGATATTCTGTGATTCTGTGATATTAAATTACATCTCATTCTATCAATACAGTAATTTAATACCTTTATAAGATGACCTGGTCTTTGTAATAATGACAATACTACAAAACTTTACATTGTCTCCTAATTTAATCTATATTTTTCCATAAGATCTTTAAATAACTTATTAAATAGGACTGATAAGACATCTAGTAAACTCTCCACATTTCATGAGCTACCTAGTCAGTATAAGCTGGTGTTGATCCCTCTAGCCACGTCATTAGCTGCTTTTGAAAGCACATCTTCTCCACCTTTAGCAAACCTTTTCTGCAGTGATATTGCATCAGATGCCTTGTTTAAATCTCTGATAGATAATATTCTTCTGTCTAATAAAGCAGATAACTTTTGAAGAGAGATAGATTGGTTTGAAATTATCTACTGTTGATAAAGCCACATTATAATTTATACTGCTTTCCATTTATCTCTGCCCCGAAATCTTTCTTTGAATGCAGGTCTTTTCTGGTTGTTTTTTTTACCTTTTTTTTTTTATTATTTTTGCTTTGTTTTTTTTTTTTTTTTTAGTTTATTTTTCATTAACCAAGTTTAATAAGTTCAGAACTAGGTCTTTGTTTCCATTCTTTTGAACATAGTTCCTACCTTTATTGTTCACCAATCATAAGATATTGCCCCCCCAAATCCTAGCAGCTGGATTTGCAGTTTCATTTGACAGTTTCATATTTCTATATTCCAACATGGAGGTTGTCCAGCCTGACTTATTTTTGCTTTATGAGGTATTAAGAATGTTAACATTTACTTCTCTCTCGGGTGTCATAATTTCTGATGCTCTGCCTTCATTTTTACTCCTATACTGCACTAATGTCATCATGAACTTTATAGAAAATGGAGGCAAATTATGCATTTAATATGGGGATCAGACCTAGATAACTCTTAATCTCAACTAAATCAAATCTCTATTAAATCATAAGTTCCATATTTACAGCACTAACTTATTTTTTGTTCCCCATTCTTCAAGAAATCTCAGCTTTTTTCATTCTTTTTAGATCCTCTGATTTCTGAGCAACAGTGTTCTCTCTTTGTTCTTGGTAAATTTGCATGTGTACAAAAGCAGCTGATTCACTGAAGGAAGCACATAAGCTTTTCTTATTAGTTTCTCTCTTTCTTGTTTGCAAGGTGAACTCCAAATAGTATCTGTCCTTTGATTTTAAGTAATTCCTTACTTTCTGTGTTTTTTAAAAGCTCTGCATTCCTGAATTCACTCTGTATGGTTTCTTTAGTTTCTTTCTAAAATCCCAAGCATGTCAGACCTGTTTTCTGTCTTGCGGTTTGAAAAAGACTGATTCAGCTCATGATCACTCAATCCAAGATTTTTTTCTGTGAAAAGCTGTTCTGTAAGACCTTGTTTCTTGCTAAACCTGTGTCCAAAGAAGCATTCATTTTCATTGGTTCACCGGGTATTTATTAAAGAAATCCGTCGTATAGCAAGTTCAAGATTACCTAAGCCTTCAGCTCTTAGTGATGGCATTTATATTGCATCCAAGTTTGGGAGATTAGTCTTCCACATTCACACAGTCACTGCTCTTTATTGCTCATAATCTTACAGAGATTTCTCTTCATCTTCTGTCCCAAGCTAAGCAATTCTGTAACAGTACTCCAAAGCTCTCTCTTCTAGGGCTTTTCAACTTTAAAAGAGACTGTGGTTTTTCACTCCAGGATTAGTTTTCAACCTATGGTCCATAGTTCCAGGGAATTTCAGTGTCTACTCCTTTAGGGTGAGTAGAAGGTAATTAAGGAAGGCAAGTATAGTGTCAATAGGCCTATAGGCTAGAGGCTTATTGTCTCTAATAGAGGCTATAGGCTAGAGGCTTATTGTCTCTAGACAGCTTCATGGCTCCCCATTAATTGTCATACATATCTATAACTTGCAGAGCTGCCCAATCACCCTGTCTTCTTTTCTGTCCTTCTTGAATAACTGAAAGGTTTAGCTCTTTTACACAAATAACAAATACTTTTTCTGCCTCCTTCCATTTCTCCAATATTCAGTTACGTTTTATGCTTGATGAAGGCTTGTTAGAACCAAGATATTATAATATGAAAACTTTAGTGCTTTCTCATTTTTATTTTTTTCACCAGAAGCATAAAATATTCTATTTAAAATGAAAGGAGTTCTAATGTAAACATTTTTGAGTTGGTAATACATTTCTGAAGTAGCACCTGAGCAAATTCTTTTTCAGAAGTTGTGCTTTGCTTCATTACCTGAACACTGACTAGTACGCTGACATTAAATGCTCCTGACATTAATGTAAGTCCTTTTTGAGGAGATGAAACTACACAAAAATGCAAAAGGCTGCAAAACATCAAGTCTTCTCTGTGACAGCTGTGTTTTTAAAGTTTAGGAAACAATAAGAGCTAGGTGAGATTAGAAAATTATAATAATTAACAGAAAAAAAAAAAGCAACAATCCTTCAAGCAGCGAGAACTAATTAGTGAAGACATTTTAAAATCCTGTTATTGAAGAGACTGGATTTAGAATAAATATAATTTCTTTTCCCTGCAAAAAGAGAGAAATTTTCACCTGTTGTACTTTATTAGGATTATTGGGAGTATATTGCTGCTGAGCCATCAGGCAGTACTGCAATAACTCTCAGTACACTGGTCAGCAATTACTGCCAGCATCCAAGTATGAAAAGCTGAGTAGAGAGAACTGCCTGTTTCACTGGATATTTTCTTTCCATATGATTTGCTACCCTAGATACGATAAAGTACCTTGTTCTCAAAATGTCATACGATGTTCCAAAGGCACCTTGTGGCTCTCCCCAAGGACAAATAATGTCACCCTCAAATTAATGAGTGGAATTGGGTGGAAAAGACAGTTTTATACTGTCTGATGCAATCTACCAGTAGATTCCTGGACATAAACTAATAAACAGGATTCTAAGGAAACAGATTTTAAAAAGTCAATGTTCATCCTACTTCTTTAATGTTATGATGCTAATATTTACAAATACTCTTACTGAGAAACTGACTTTGCTAGTGCAATTTTAAAACTAAAATGAAATATACTACTGTTCTAGGACCATAGGTTAACTACTTATAATCTAGCTCACTCTTTCTGTTGTAGGATCCAGGTGTTCACTATCAGATCTTCTTGACTGATGATAACTTTCTGTATTAGCTCTTTTTCTGCTTGGAACTGTAACTGACTTAAGTGTATTTTGCACCAGATTTGCTCAAGAAATGAAAGATTAATGGTTGTGTGCCCAAGTGAGTTATTCCACCTCTTTTCCTTACAGATTTTAATCTTAATAATAATAATGTGTAACTCAAACATTAGTCTTAGGTGCCTGATCAGCAGTAATACTAATGTGCAGTACTAACATTTTGGCTTTATGAGTTCTTTCTAGTCTAGAGAGCCAAAGGTTGAAAGATATCTATATTTAGTGTTTTGTAAAAATGAAAATAACTGCCATTGTTTACAGGTGGGAAAATGATGTGCAAAAAATTAAAATTAAATTGCCAAATGGTAGATTTGAATCCTACCTGAAAACAGAATGTCCTAACCTGCTGTAATGAGCAAGAGACAATATTTCCTTATTTGATCTGACGAGCAATTTTGGGATGCTGTTCTTGTAAAATTTATTGTAGGAGCTGTAAAAAGCACATGTTGTTTGCACAAGGAATTTGTGAATTGATATTGGAGTGTGAATGTATGGAAAGAGGTCTACATTTAGAAGCTTTCTTTAAAAATGAAATTGAATATCTGATTTCAAAGCAATATTTAAAATATGGGGGTGAAAATTTCAAAAGAACTGCATGATTGTTCACATTGAAGGTAACGCTAGCTATTAGCTACTGCAGTATTACATATTAGTGTTAGCTGTAAGATGTTCATCAATATGAGAAATTTATTCTGAAATTGCTTACCTGTTCTAGGGGAGCTCATCTATTGTGATTTGACAGTTGAATTGCTGAGTTGGTCCATAGTAGAAATAATTTATTAATAAATACTTGTGGACTTTGAAGTGAGAAAAATTTTCATGTCTTGACATTACAACAGATGAAATAATTTAACATACCTGTCTGGCTTTCTGAAAACTTTTTCTTCTCTGAGTTCATTGCCCATTTGGTTTAATCAAGAGGACCAGGAGATTTCATGCTAAAAACTTCACGCTAAAAACTTCACTGGTTCACTGCTTAATGTAGGTGTTTACTGTATTTATTGATTTATTTTATATCCAAAATTATGTGTTGATGTACATTATTCATTGCTGGAACAATTGTATCTAGGATGAGAAACACAGTTCAGTAACTTGTCTTCTAAAGAAAACATATTTTAAGAACCAGCATTCATATAAGGTTCAGTTCAAGACTCAAAAGTGGTCAGAAATAGAACTGCCACTCCAGATTATAATAACTATCTTTGCACAGTATCAGGAGGAGTATTGCATATCTGTGGGATTTTATAAGCCTTTCAAGTGAGACTGAAATATGTTAATGAGAGAGTTTGTGATTCTCCTGAATTTATTTTTGGGAGGAGGATGAAAGAAAGCTTTTCCAGCATTTCTATATATTCTAATTTTATTTTAAGCAACTACTATCTCTACCTACGTATCCCATGATGAGAGCTTTATGCTCATGCACATTGAAAGAGCTTAAATATCTCCAGCATACTTATGCAAAAAATGTGTCCTTCAGAGTCAGTTATAATGTAGACTGGGGTAAATAGTGTGAAGTGTTTTGAACTGTTAAATTAATTTGTTTCAAACACGCTTTCTCCTTTTCACCTCTCGTTGCTCTCCAGATGCTCTGACAATCCCAAATGTTAACAAGATGCAAAGCCCAAGGTTTGATGTGCTGTGGGAAAGAGCCACATTGTACTTTCAGTTGCACAACAGTCATTTGATATGCTTGTAAACTCATCCAGTTGGGAAAGTAAGCAAACATCCTGCAATATAACTGACCAACTGCAGCTAAACATGGCTTGGATTTTGACTCAGTTAAACAACAAGATCAATATTTTATTAGATATGAATGAAATCTGAGTATTAAATTCAAACAAATTGTTAACCTGCTGGTGTTACTGAACCAACTGTTCTGTTCAGGAGGACTGAGCAGACAAGGCTGTCTATAGACAATGAGGAGCAACCTCCTCAAGCTCTCGTCCTCACAGTGGACTTCAGCGGCTCCAATATCTGTTGGAGAGACAGTGCAGCAGGGCATAAGCAATCCAGGAGGTTGCTTGGAACGCATCGATAATAACTTCCTTGATGATAATGAGGAGAGGTGCCATGCTGGACACTGCTCTCATCAACAAGGACTGGTGGGGAACACGATGCTCAAGGTCAGCCTTGGTTGTAGTGATCATGAAATGGTGGAGTTAAAAATCCTTAGGATGATGAGGAGGCTTGCCACCTTGGAATTCAGGAGAGCAGACTTTAGTGTCTTCAGGGATTTGCTTAGCAGAGTACGATGGGATAAAGCCTTGGAGGGAAGAGGGGCCCTAGAAAGCTGGTTAGTATTCAAGGATCATGTCCACCGAGCTTGAGTGATGTATCCAACAAAGAGGAAGTCAGGGAAAAACATCAGGAGGCCTGCATGGAT
>VZTM01028020.1:4356-45371 GCA_013400555.1 Jacana jacana | reverse complement strand
GAACCAACTTCAGTAGTATGTGGCAGTTAACTGTCAACTTTGGCATCTTTTCAGATTCGCGGCTTCATGCTTTCTAGAGATAAACTGTGACTTTTCCCTAAGGATTGGAGGATTTTATTTTATTTTCCACTGAAGCTCTCAGGATTATGTGACTGTAGGAGCTAACTGAAGTGCAGAAATCTCAACAAGATGCCTGCTGTGCTCTTAGTTAACTTAAGTTTTCAAAACATTTCTTGCCATTTGTTTTGTTTGCATTGGTTTCACAATATTTTCCGTTTCTAAAACAGATAAGTACGATCCCTTTGTCCATATTACCATGCTTTGTCATGTTTCATCTGGGTCTGCCTGAAACCTTTTGTCTCATTAGCAGGTGAATTGAAGACTTTCTGTGGGCTCAGAGCATTCTTGTGCACCCTCTGTGACTGAGGAGCTCATGAAAACGCAGAGGAGAAACCCAATGTTCAGAGTCAAATGTTCTTATCCTTTTCGTTCTTGTTAGAGCTGCGATGTGAGTGGGCAGCGAGGCCTCCACTTCTGCTGTGCAGCCTGTTGCTTGTGTTTTCTTTCAACAGAGTTGAAGGGAAGTATCCATAGATGCCTCTTCATAGTGCTATCTGTCTTGACTGCGCAGTACCTTTGAGTCATAACTTCAGTTTCGCCCCAGCTCGAGTCTTGTCCAAATGCAGAAACCTTTACGATGAGGATGGTGGCATTTTTACTTGAACTGACTGGCTTGTCTGGTTACATAGACTACAGCTCAAGTTAACGCGATTTGTCAGCTGCTAACACAGTTATTCTGTGCAGTAATACAATCTGCTGTGCAATGCAAGGGTTATTTTGCAGTGCGGCTGCTCTGGGCAGTGAGAGAGGAGTATGCCCCACTACACTGCAGGGGGAGAGTGGAAAAGATGCCTTTCTACTTGCTGAGGGCTGATATGACGGTTTTTATGGACACGTAGGGAAAAGTCAGAAAGCTGAGGCTAACACTGAATTGCAACTGCTAAGGAAAGAAGAATAGCAAGGAAATACTCGAGTAATCAAGGTAGAGGAAATTAGAAGTTTATTACTTAATGTGGAAATGAGCGAATAATGGATGATCTATTTGATGTCTTTCTCCTTTAAACCACCACAGAAGAAGTGAATTAGGACTAGATGCTTTTAAAACAGTTAATTTTGATACAAATAAGACTGAAAAAGCGCCGGGTCAGGTGTACTTGGTAGATAAGAGGTATTATGCAAGTCAGCAGGACTTCATACAATATCCTATAATATGAAAAATTTGCAAATGCTAAGCTACCTGCCATTCTCTTTAAGAAATATGGAACCTCCTGCTGATGTTAAGGCAAATGCCTTACCTATGTTTGAAAATGCAAGGACAGCTAAGGGAAAGGAAGCCATGGAGAATGTAGAGAAAGATAATGCTTATTCAGTATTGAGAATGAATAATGGCACAAATTATTAGATGATACTTAATAGTGTTATTAGTATTAGATGATAAAAATATTTCTTGTCCTTTCAACTAGGATGAATATCATGGTGCCGCTATGTATTGGTGTTACTGGTCTAATAGATTTAGTGTAACCTTTGTTGAAATACAAGCTAAGACATGGTCCCACACAACATTCTTGTAAGCAAATTAGGCTGGTTTTATCTATCATAAAAATGTAGTAAGGTGGACACATAGCTGACTAAGACATCCCAAATGAAGAGGCAAATGGAGATATAGAATTTCTAATCTGAAGACAGCCTAGGGAGGTCATGATGACTTTGCCGCTGAAGTCTTCTAAAAACAGTGTAGATATATGGCACTTGATTGCACCTTAGAGGTGGGAGATGGACTAGATGATTTCCTGCTATTCATTCCACTTCTCTGTTCCCGTGACTCCATGATGTAAGGCTAACTGGGGAGATATTAACTCAAATGCAAATAACTCAAGTTAACTGTGCACTGAAGACACAACCCTCAGCTTAGTAGATGCCATTTTAACACCTGGCTGAAAAAGCGTGGTTTCATATGTGGTAATAATGTCCCAAGAGGACATCCCAAGATGAATGGTAGCTTCAAGAATGATTTGGATTTACTGGAGAGGCTCCAAAGTATGAAAGATCAAACCACTAGGAAACAAACCTAGAAGGCCGACTGAAACAATTTGCATTGCTTAGAGAATAAAAGTCCGAAGGAAACATTACAAGTCTTCAAATAAAGAAGCTGCTGTAAAGAAGAGCTGTATGTTGTTTGCAGAGAGTAAAAGCTTTGCAGTAGATGGAACAGGAATTAATAGAGCTAAATTGCAACAGAAAAGATTCCAAGGCAGCCTTTAAAAAAAAAAGGAAAAAAGTCCAAACCCAGCTATCCAAAGAAGGGATAGCAATGCACTGGGTAAGATTGCTCAGGTGATTATGAAGTTGGTGATGAACTTAAAGAGCATGCTAGAAAGATACTGCTCAGAAAGGATATGGAAACAGTCGTTCCTACTTTGGCACCTGGGATGGACTGGATGTCCTTTCCATGTCCCTATCTGATTTCTTTTCCATAGATTTTTTTTTCTGAGGAGGAGGAATGCTTTACCTTGACACTTGAGGTACTTGAGGATTAAAGTTATTAGTTACTTTTGAAAATGGAATTGTTACTTTCCATTCCTACCAAAATTCTCTGCTTAGCAAGGAAATTAGCCAGGATTGCATCTAAGATTTTCACCTTTCTGCTCCCTGTTTGTCTGTGACGAGGAATATGTGGAAGATAACCTGTCCTCTACCCATTGCAGCCAGCATTGCAGCTTGTGAATGGGAAGAGATGCTGTTTCTTTGCATGAGATAACTGTGAGCTGTGAACAGGTAGGCCGGACTGATTATCCAGACATTGCAAATGAAACTGTTTTATGCAGTTGTTGTGTATGTGGATTCCTAATTAGCATCTGCAATGGTCCTTCAGACAACACCTAGGCATGCGTTAATTGCACATATTTAGATTCTGTTGCAAGAAAAATCCTCCCATAACTAGGGCTTTTGTCTAAATTTTCATTCTCTTTTGAGTACTAAGCTGTTGCAGAATGTGATGTAAGTTAAAAAAAAACAAACCTGGATGCAAAACATAGTTCCTATTTAGGCAATGTTGGCTAAGTTTTCTGAGGCTAGATCTGTTAAAAACTACAAAATAATCTGTCATTTCTCTTTAGAAGTTCAGACGGCAGCAGATAGTTTGGATCAGGCAACAGTCTGCACTGATATGTCCAAAACAAGAGCTTTTGTTCTAAACTGGGCTGATGCATGCCATAAAATATGCAAAGAATGCAGGGCCTTTTGTGGTGCTACTACAGATACCATCACCGGAAAGCTAAGCACCCAAATTCCTCTTGAAATAACATTGCTGTTGAGATGAAGGCAACCAAAGTAAGGCAAATCCGAAGCAGAAGGATGCCATTGCCTGCAAGGACACTGATGTTTGATATAAAGCGATCTCTGTTTTTCTTTGAAATCCATGATTTGCAGACATTTCTCTCAAGCCAGGGCATTGGCTCAGACAATTAGCTGTGAAACCTTTTGGGGTTGAAGGGTCAAGGTCAGTTACAAGAAGAGGGAGAAGAATTTCTTAATCAGCTAATGTGATTTCATTAAAACATCTCTGAAGGCTGCATCCCTTACATCAAGAAATGATTTTTTTTTTCCAGCTGACTTAATTTAAAAAATAAAACATAGCCATATATGTGAAAGCTCTGAGTGTAAATGTACGTACAAATACGTATGAATCAGAGGAGTTGCTGCACTAGCTTGTGAAAAGGCTCCAATCATTGCTCTAAGCAATTTTCATACCAGTTTCAGTGATCTTTTTGTAACACCACAATTAACAGTTAAGATTGCATTTATAGTTTAAAGTATTAAATTGGGATTTATTTCTTGTTGTTAGGTATGAAAATAGTGGTCGAACATAACCAAAATAAACACTGTTCTTTCTGGAAAAGTGCATGGATATGTATTCATTCATTTGGGAATTCAAAGAAGTTAAGAGTAGGTATTTAAATTTTACAACTTCTGTGTAACACTTGAACTGTTGGGACATTTTGGTGCTTGAAGCTTTAGGCGGGCATAGATCGGAATCTACTCCAATAGGCTGACTAGCTTGAAAATAATTTAAATTAACAAAATTCCAACATGACACTTAATTAGTAGTAGCTAGAGAATTAAAAAAAAAACAAACCACCAAAACCCACAGAGCACCAAATCTGCCAAATGGCATATCTGAACTCTGACACTTGAAAGTTTTGGAATTAGTTCCTTTGAACAGCTGGTATAGTTGATCTTCAGTAAAGTAAATATTTCATGGAAGCAAATTTATCTTTTACCCCAGAATTTGAGGCACAATAAGGAGCTGTGTTGCACAGGACCAGGACTTGAGAGGTTGGCCTGTGTAAGGATCACCATCTGCTGATGTTTGTCAGTGTCCTGTAGGGGAGGCATTTTTCATCAGCCACAGGGGTGAGCTAAAGTAAATCTTTCTGCTTGCTCTGGGTAACTTTTAAGGGCTAATAAGCACAACTCAGTACACCTGGAGAACTGGCTTCATAGCTGTTGAACAACATGGTCCTGGCTGGTTACAAGTTCTCCTCCTGCTGGAGGAGAAGGGGCTCTTGGCCTGGCCCAAGCTGTCACTTTTAATGCCAGAAATCAGAATGTTAGAAGACTGGGTGCCTGGAGGTTACATGAATGGGTGACACACTAAAAATGGCCTGGAAAATACCAATTAGTATATAAGAACAGGTAGCTGTTGCAGCAGTGGGGGCTGGCACCAGTGGTGAAATGGGAAACAGCAGATTAAACTCCTGGAAAGGTCAGTTGGTGAAGGTGATGGTGTGGAACCTGAGTCACTGCAGAGGATTCCTCCAGCCTCTGTTTTGATGAAGTAGCTAAGTGGTATGAAATCACAAGTTCAACACAACTGGTATTTTACTGTTTTTCATTCAAACTATTNTGATACTAAGCAAAAAAATAAGGGAAGAGGGACAATTTATTTCTAGTGACTTTATCTTCCCTCATTGACAGGATGAATAGTAAAATCTTCTCTCTCTTTGCAGAACTGAGTTTGTGTTTTAATGCATAGGTCTAGTAAGAGCTAAATGGAAATTCCACAATATATTTTTTGCAGAGAGAACTCCCAATGCTAATGAGCAGCCAAATCTGTGTCGGGGAAACAGTTTGTTACTAAAAATAAATTGCAGCCCAACTGTAACTAAAATCAGATTGCAGAAACCAAGCTACTCTGATTCGTGATTTCTACTGCTGAAGGAGATGAATCTATTACAAACAGCTCTGATTATTATATATTTTAAAACGTACCACCTGAGCCCTGTTTTGAAATCGATCCGCTTGTGAGTTTCTGTCAAATACGCTTACAGCATTCTCTGGAGATTTTCTTCAGACTCCCTAAAGTCAGTGAGGAACCAGTTCATAATTTTAAGGCCAAAAGGAAAAACAGTGCACATGAGCTATTTATAGAATATGAAGCAAAACAGTGTGATAAAGGGCAAATGAAGGCTTTCAACAAGAGGCTTCTTTTCATTCCCAGTCACGTGGTCTTTACATGCAATTTATTTTTTACTATACAATTTAGCAGGGAAATTAAATCACTTGACAACAGCCTTTTTCTGGTTAGAAAAGAACCTTTCAGCATTTCTTCACCATTTTTAATACACTTACTTGCGGCTGTCGGTGTTTGAGAGGTATTGTTTGGAGAAGTTGCTGGAGGGGCCAGTACTTTTCTGGCAGGTGCTAGCAGAATTGGTGTCCAGATGTTGCCCGAGGGAGCATTTTGTGCTTGGCATTGGGAACCACTCTGCTGCCCAGGACAAAATGCACAGTTCTTACTCACAAACCCAACATGTTTGAGACAACAGGACAAGGTTCTTTCTCCTCTGAAACCTTGACATTTAAAGGCAGTAATAGAAGCAAGTAAAAAGGAAGCCAAACATTCTAGTTGTTTTTGTGTCCCATCACCCACTGAATATGTATCCTTGTTCCTCACTCCTGCCCTTTTGTTCTCAATATAAAGAGTGAAGGACACTTCTGTGCTGGGAGTTTATCAGCCAAGCATCATCCGGGTATGTTTTGAATATATTTCTTTCAGCCCTAGTTAATATAAGTGAGGTATCTGTGCTCTGTCTCCAAGGGCTCCCTTTAAGCAGTTCTGACCTTAAAAAAAAACCCACACAGCAAACTTGACCTGGGTGCCAATTTGTGACTTAGCCCCAATACCATATTCAACTCTCTCATAAATGTAGGAATTGCCAATTTTTTGTCATTCCTCTGCAATTATGTACTTTCCTGCCTAAATGTCTTCAAGAAGGGGAATGAGGAGAAATTGCATGAACTGTGTCCTGGAGGTCTAGGCAGATAAAAATAAGTGATTTCTCAGATAGTCTTCTTTTTGTTATCTTTCCTTTTTCTATGTGTCTGTGATAAAGTTTGACAGAGGCTGAAGAAACTAGATAGTTGTTTAATTCCCAAATTTAGAGTATTATGATGTAATTTCAGAATGTTTTTGTAGACAAAATGATTTATGGCAGCAGGCTTTTTTTTTTTTAATTTCTTGGACATTAGCAGCACATTTGCAGGTTTGCAGTGTCTGTGCTACCTGAGCTCCTCACCACTTCAATAGATTAGGCCATCACTCAAAGCAGCATGTCTCACTTTTGCTGGATCTCTCTTCAGAGTTTGTGGGTTTGCTTAAAGATACTAACACTTCACAGAGTTATTCTGCATTGTGACAAGTGAAAGAGTGGATAAAATATCAAGGCTTTAACGCCTAGTGATGCTGTACGGGAGCTAAACACCGCAGCGAGAAAGCTGGGTGGCAGGAATCAATGAATGTGGTGCATCTATCTGCATTCCCATATGTCGGTCTCTCAGATAATTTCACAGATTTGCTAATGGGAACAAGGCTTTTCAATAAAGCTTCTTCAGGACCCTTACAGAGATGTGAATGTACTGCAGAACCTTGATGAGTGATAAGAGAAAACACTGAAAGACACATTTCCACTGCTGCTTCTCAGACACATGACCTCCTTCATAAGTCAGGGGTCACTCTGAATTTAGAGAAATCAATGCTGGCTCCCTCCCAGGACATGAACTCTTAAGAACTGTTTTGTGTCTGCGTGTGTGTGTATGTATATACATATGTAATGTTATTTGCAAACACCCAGTGGAAATTTAATGGACTTGCTGGAACAGAAGTGTGGAGAACTAATTCTGTATCCAGCACATGATCCAAACGCTGCTGTGGAGTTGATCCCTGAGAGGAAGGAGGAGCAGCAGTGCAAAGCCAGAGTTGAGAGGTTGGAAACTGCCCTACAGCATGTGGTTCAATCTAACAGCTAGAAAAAGTCTTCTCTGCAGCATTCATGAAATGTGCAGAGAAATGTGTACATTTAAAAAAAAATGTACACATTTATTACAAAATCGTAACAAAGACTGGACAGTGTTTTGCTCATTCTAGAATTGACTTAGTCAAGGGAAAACAAAACCCCAAAACTGGAAGAAAAAAGAAAATGGAAAGTTGGAGGAAAAAGAGAGCATTTCAGCAATGTATTCTGTGGATGACTTAATTTACTGGGGGGAAAAAAAAATAAAACGGTGATTTTGAACTTCTGAGATATGCCACAATGGCTCCTTGCAATTGTTCAGATATGGCATGCTCCACATGTGGCACACTAACAACATCTCTGATAGGACATTGCCTTTCCATCTAACAGCTGCACAGAGACAAAGCAGAGGAGTGAGTAGCTACTTTTGCTGGTGGCTGCAGAGTGTTCCCAGCTCCGTTGTGCAAAGGGGGAAGGTGTTTGTGCTCTGTCATTCCCTGTGCAAGACGAGCAGGCCCTGGGCACCTTGGCCTCAAGATGTGGTAGCATAAGTGTGGAGGGTGAGTCTTTGGAGTTGCCTGAACTTGCCTTTGCTTTCTTCACAGGTGTTTCTGAGCATGTTATGAAATGTCAGCTCACCTGTTCCTGTCTACTGACTGCAGTCAGTAGGTTATAGTGAAAATGAAAACAAGCCACTACATACTAATTCCCGTAGCAACAGCCTGGAGTGGGGGTGAGCCCAAGATAAGGGCTTGAAAGCTGTGATCTTGGAGCACAAGTAGACCCAATCTGTCTCAGTCCGACTCGCCTCTTGGTAGCACGGAACAGGCTGATCCCATTCATTAATGTCACCTTCAAATATAAACCT
The DNA here is from genome assembly GCA_013400555.1 of Jacana jacana. Classification (NCBI taxonomy): domain Eukaryota; kingdom Metazoa; phylum Chordata; class Aves; order Charadriiformes; family Jacanidae; genus Jacana; species Jacana jacana. The sequence continues at coordinate 37,151 of VZTM01028020.1, read as the reverse complement.
GCTGGAACGGATAGCTCTTCACAAAGCCACCCTGTACTCCCACTATATGCTAACAAACAAGACTGTGCTTGTAAGAATACACCATAAATTGGCAGCGTTTTGGGTTGGGTTTTTTTGAGAAAGGTGATCAAGAGGGTCAAGAGACACATGAGACTGGCTTAAGGATATTCAGATCACAAGACTTTTTGGTGAAGAGAACACGCAGCTGACTGCAGATGCTGTTCCAGAAAAGTAAACACCACTTGTGAATATCTAGCCCTCTTGCCATCTCTGAAAAATTTCTGCCAGCTGATGTAAGTATCTGAGGAAGAGCTTGGAAAGCTGTCACCCCTAGGCTGCCACCCTTGTGTGTTGGCAGGGTGAAACAGAGCAGCATGCAAAATCCAGCGTAGGGAGGATAAGCAGAATGGATTGTCCTTGTTCTGGATCGTGTGTTGTGAGCCACATGTCCTACTGCAGTACATTCAAGAACTATATGCTGAGGGGGACTGAGTGACAGAGGCGGGAGCTGGCTGGAGGAGCACCCAGCGCACAGACATTTAGCTGAGCTTTCAGCAAGCCCTAGAAGCTCTTTGGACTTGCTATGAAGTAAAGCAGCCTTTACTTAGAAAGACTTCTCTGGCACAAAGGCAGCATTAGGACTGGGAGACTGCCAGATCTGCAAGTTTTACTGTTAATAGACATGTTTTGAAGCAATCGTCGATTTGTAAAGTATTATGTAAAGTGATAGGTCTCTTTCCGGAAGAGCGGCTGAGTTTTCAGAACAAACATTGTGCCTTTTATGTATTTCTCTTTCCTTGGCTGTTATTTTTACAAAGACTACTGCAAGAAGAGTTTTAGTTTTGCTGTAAGAATTCATCAACCTCTGCTGCTCATTCCTCATCTGAGGTGAGTGAGCTGAAAGTTCAGCTAAATATCCCACTGTGCTTACCCGATTTCAGGTCTGAGTTTTCAAAACAGACCAGGATTGCTGACTTTGAACCCCAGCTCACAGACATATGTAATTCTGGTAAGACATGTCTGAATCTCTACCTTGTTACCTTCTTTTTCAGTACTTCATTTATACTGCAATAAGTTTGAGTTAAGCTTAACTATACATGAGTCATACAAGAGCACACATGCAGGTCTGTGTTTACATAGAAACACAGAAATGGGAAATACACTGTGATACTTACAGTGCTTAATAGCCATATATTTGCATAACAAAATCCAGCATTTTCTGTTTCCATTTTTACACAGACTTATCTGATTACTTAATCCAAACTTTGCGCATCCTACACTTAGTTATGAGGAGGTGAACCAGTAGGCAGGAGGAGAGCTGAGTTATGTTTGGTTAGTAGTTGTGAGAAACATGCAAGTTGTTCTTCCCTTCTTTTCTTCCCCTTCTGTGCTGTTTGCTTATTCTTTTTTTTTTTTTTTTTTCCAGATTGGTTGGTGGTTGTTTTTTTGTTTGGTTTTTCATCATTTTAGATTAAGAGCTTTTTGGGTCAGGAGGTTCTTCACCATGTACTTAAATTCTGCTAGTGGTCTTGGGTTGTGATCCCAGACTTTGGTCTGTGTGCTGCTGCACAATAATAATAAGGGTTGCTGCTTTGGCCTGCAGTCAGGTTGGAATCACTGCAGCTCTCCTATACTTGTCAGCACTTCTCATTGCAAGACTTTCCTTAATCTTTGCCTGAAAGTGATGCTGTGTACAGTACAAATAACTCCCAGCGCAGCAAAATAATAAACAGCAACAGCACAGAAAAGGTTTCAGCTGTGCCAATGGTGAAACCATTTTCTTGCAAGAGTGCAAATGTACTGTAAGCACATCTTGGTTTGTTAGACATCTTGGATGTGTAAATAAAACTAATCCCATCTAGGTTATCATAAAGGGAGTTTATTGGTGAGTCTGAGGTCAGAAACCCCCTAAGGTTCAAAGGATAAAAGAAACAGGTGCTTTCCTGAAACCTTAGAAGTCATGTGTTTCTTCCTTTCCTTTGGGCTTAATAATATCCTAAAGTTGCTATATTATAGCTATGGTAACATTTATAATAAGTAAATACGCAAATACAGCAGCAACATAATTTTTCCAGACTGCTTAGCAAGTAAATGGTCGTGTACAGAACAGCCTTCAATCCTATGAATATCTTTCTGTCAGAGACGGCTCCTGTTATTTATGACAGCAATAAAACTACTAATTATTATTGGACAGAAAAAAACTCAGACATGAAAAAAAACTTAAGACATTTTACTTTCAAATCTTTCAGTATGTAACGAAAAGGTTTGGGGTTTCAGAAGTTTAGTCCCTGAGGATAAACAAATAAAGTTGTAAAGAACACACCTTGCTAATATGATTGCTCCTTATTAGCATAATAGTTTTCAAATAAACAACCTGCTAACATCTCTAATAAGCAATTACTCTATGATGAAAACTGCAAATGGAGCCCACTGGTGGGTAACAGGTAACAGTAAAATCTGTCAATAAAACAAATATTGTTCTGTCTGAACAGCTCTCTTTACTCCAATAGAAGAACAGAGCTGCCTAGGTATTTTTATAGGCTGATACTTGACAGCCAGGCATGTTACAGCACTGCTCTTCTGGTACGTTGCTATGATGTTATGTGGAGCCTTTACTCTTTATAATGCTAGAGTTCTAACAAAATAAGGCAGAGCTTTTACTTTGTTGGAAGCTACCTGCTTTGAGTTAAACAAAACTGCAGTAGGATAAGTGTTTGCCCAAGAATAGTGATTTACCAGATTACTGGGGTTTTCTTTCTTTCATAAACCAAAGTTCATAATTAAAAATTCAGAGTTCATGCTATCTCTGAAACATGCAAATGAATGGAAATTATGTCTCAGCATTCTTCTTGCTATTCTAAAACATAAAAAATATTTGGCAAAAAGTGTTAAATGTATGCAAAAATCTCACTTTCCCAAACATTGGAAAGTGTGAAAAAAATTCATAATTTTTCAAGCATAGTTGACAAACTATTTTCAAAACATTTGCAGATGTAATTTACATACTTGCATAGTTGCTTAACCGTTTATTAGAAAGCCATATTGTGCTTGCTATGGTCTTTGTGTTTCTGCAGTCATTTTTCCAAAATAATTTTGCATATGTTCTCCTTTCAGGAAATACGGATATGGAATATGAGAGGGCCACAAATCCCCAAACCTGATTCTTTCTGAATTCCATGGTGAGTGTTAGGTTTCTATTTTATGTATAGCGTTGGAGAAAAGTGATCATTTGAAGGAAAATCTTGAGCCGTTCTTATCTTTGTTCCACTTCTGGACTGACATCATGGTACGAAAATGCAAGGAATGTACAGTAAAGCCTGGTGTGGTAAGAAGATCTTGGCAGAGGGATGATTAATGGTGTCTAAAAGAGGGAAAACAGTTATGTAATAAATACAGCCTGTGAGATTCAAACTGAAGAACCCATCGCAGGTGCAGACTGTAAACAGGCCCTGGAGGAAAGAATATCAGTCTTTTAAAGGTGGTCTCTGTAAACAAACAGATGAGGCATAGGAAATATCCCTTCCTGTGAATTTTTATGGTACAAATCAGTACATAGAGCACATAAGCTCCATAAGTGTTTATAAACTCAAAGAACATCCATACTGCAATAAAGCAGCACAAATAGTGCTGCAGTATAAATGTGTATAGCGTGGGGAAGCTGTGTGGTCTGATGGCTTGGTTTGTTATTTTGACTTTTACAAAGACATGATTTCTGCCTCTCTGGTTTTGTTTTGTTCCTTTTAGCTGCTCTCAGCTACATAATTGTTCTTTTAGCTTGTAAATATTATGGTCAACCTCCAGCAAAGTTTAGATGAGGCCAATGAAATGTAAACAAGTGTGTCTGTGCCAATGATGTGAGTAAGCAAAGCCATCCCTTGTGAGATTTCCTCCCCCTTTTCCTAACACCCCTGGGACTACAAGAGCTTTTCAGAGCCTGCCATGGTAGCACATAGCCTGGAGTTCAGTTTAACTGCCTGTCTGGGTTTTCTTTTTCTATTTTTTTTCCTTGGGTATTTGATGTAGGAATTATCCAGTGAAATGAGAACAATGGACCAGAATAACTTCTGGGGAGTGTCCTCATGTCTGTCCATGCTTCTGTCCTTGGCCCAGAGATCCCTGTCTGCAAACTCAGCACAAAGTTAAGGCAGGTGTGACGTGCAGTGCCGAGGGGTCCAGAAGGGATGAGGACGAGTAGTGACTCCTGATTAGCAATGGTCTTGTGCAATGTTGCTGTGCTGTGACACAACTCGGTGGTGTTGCAATGGTGCTGTGCCATGATCTCAGACCCTCTGCTTGGCTGTGCTGGTACAGTGGTTTTCCAGGGGTGGCCAGGCTAACCTGTGCTATTTTGCACTGCGGCAGAGAAGGTGGCCAGCAGCACTGCAGGTCGTGGCTCTACAGTGCTGTCAGAGCTGTCTCCATGCAAGGGTCACAAGTGCTCTGATGCTAGAGTCATGACTGTCTACACTGCTTGAAAGCCTTTGAATTAAAAAGGTATACACAGCATACTTTCTACCCTTGAATATTATCTTTGAGTAAAGGGGTTTCACTCCAGATTGCTCTGCTGTTTTAGCCCAAATTCAGCCAACCGGCCAATCCCCAACCCGTAGGACATACTGTCAACACAGTAAATGCATCCCTTGGGCTTTCTGCTGCATAAATACAAACACAAGCAAGCAGGTAGGTTTCTTCTGCATGAGCTCCCCCATTGCTGTGGAGCCCCTTGATGTTGTGGACTGACCACAGACACTACCTACTCCCTGGCACCCAACCATTCCCCATCTCCAGGCCTTGCCTTCCTACCCCAGCTATATGTCTTCCAAGTGTCCAAATCCTGCTGCTTTTTGCATCTGTAGCACTTTGACACTGGTGGCCACCTTAACATCTCACACCTCATCCTCCCGTAAGGAGTGAGCTGTATTTGATGGCTGTTGGGTCATGATTTGTGATTAGACATAAGCTAACCTTTCAGGAAGAAAACTACCAAAGTAATCATTGCAGTGCTATTGATCTCCTGGGAACGGAGGCTGGGAGGTATCTGACATTCTGCATTATTATCTATGGGAGAGGAAGGAGTTGGGCTGTTTTTTCCCACAAGAAATGTATCTATTTTTGAGTGCAAAGTAATTTCTTTACCATGGGACCCAAAACCGTTTTCATTCACTGACTCATGGTCTCTGGAGGCTTTTTCCCTGAGCTCAAGGATGCAAATGCTGTAGTGAAGCGCAGTTGGAAAAGTGACAGACCAAGTATGTAAAACTGTTAATTTAAAGGTAAAGATGTTACCTGTTTACAGCTCTCTTGGCTTTGAAGAACAAAGTTTCCACCAGCCCTGTTCCTCTCTTTTACGTACGTTGCTGTAGATTTGATCATAATGGCAATTGGGTGAGAATTCAATAGCAATGTATCAACAGTATATGATTTTTCATGCAGTTCTTGTGCAGAAAGCCAAAATATGATTTCATGCTCTTCTGTTTCTCTTTAGGATGCTTTCTCTCTTTTTTTNTTTTCCTTTTTTTTTTCCCCTTTCTTTTTTCTTTTTTTTTTCTTTTTTTGATCTTATGATATAGGAAGAAATCATTAGCTATTTGCTATTTTATTAAATTTGTCCAGTAGCCTATTTACTTAATTATGGATAAATGCTTGCTGATTAATCTTTCCTTCCCAAGAGACAATCTCTCCAAGGCCCAGGCATAAATTACAGGAAATGTATTTGGACAGTGTTCAAGTTGCATCTTTTACTGTGGTGTGTATGGCAGAGCCAGTATAGGTCAGTTTGGCAGCTCAGGGGCTCAGATTGATCTGTAGGATGATTCTATTTGTTTGGGTTGATTTTGGTGGTTTGTTTTGGGGTCTTTTGAGNTTTTTTTTTTTTTTTTAAAGATGGAGAGTGTATAGTTCTGTGCTGGTGGAGCATTTGAGAGTTGGATCCCAGTCTGCCTTGTCCACACAGAAGGAAAGGACTAGGTAGCAAATGTACTCTGTCTGAAGAACTGCCAGTGTCCATACAGCCTGAGAGCGGTGACTAAGCATGCTTTTCTGTTTCATTCACAGATTACAAAGGGACTGTTTAAACTTTAGACAAAGCCTTTCCAAATAAAATGTTTTACCAAAGGAACAAAATACCAAGGAATAGGATATATCAACATTTAGAATTCTTCCATATTGCAAAATTCATGCAATAAACTTTGGATGAGTCATTACCAAATGTGCATGGCAGCAATTCTGCATATTTGGAGTTGTGCTTAAATCTATATATCTAATTAACTCTATAAACTATGCTCCAGGCACAGTGAAGTGCAAAGAAATATTTTAAAAATGCCTGCAGAGATCAAGTCTCTTGGTGTTTTTAATAAATACAGTCTTTACTCTTGTTGGGGGATTTCATTAGTTTGAATTGCCTGTCTTAATGCAGCTTATAAATTATCGACAGTGAAGGAGATCCCAAAATGGCATGCTACCATGTAATATTTTTACTGTCAGTATATATTAAAGAGGTGACCCTCATTAATCCAAAAGTCAAGATGCAACTTTAGATTTCTTATTTAGAAGATGATATCTTAATTGAGCTCCACGTGGGAGGTGCCTGAGTGAAGTTTGTAAGATGTTTTTACATAAGGTGTGGCTGTCAGGTGCAGTTGGTTGTTTTGAGAAACAGAGCAAAGAATTTCAGTCTGGTGAAACCATTTTTGCTGCCTGTTTACTGAAATTCAAGTTTTCTGTTACCTTTCTCGAGCTTGGCTTGGCTGAGGCTGTCAGCCACAATATGGCAGGTGGTACATGAGCTTGCATACCTCTAGGCTCACAGGCAAGCAGCTCTAAAGGACAGCACGCTGGAGGGGGATCCTAGCTGTATGTTGTGGTGTATGTTATCAAACAACTGAGAGCTCCTTCCACCACCTTTTTTACAGTGGCGGGCAGGATGTGAGCACACAATCACCTGAAATGCCAAGTGTGGACAAACTGGCAGTCAGTACCTTGTGTCTTTAGCAAAGGAGCATCTTTGATCCTAGACTGTTTGTGAAGTAAGAACTACTGCATGCAAAGGACCTAATGTGGCTGATTGTTTTTCTTCCTCCTATTCTTTTCAATCAGCCTCCCATGCAAAATCTTTGCTCAAACTCCTTCTTACTGATGTTTCATTCTTTCTGCTTTCCATTATTTGCCAATTACTAAAAGGAGGTCTCATAACCAATACAGCATTAAGAGTAGATCTTAGAACAATCAGTAGTTTCAGCAACTCTCTCTATTCTCCCTGCTTTTGTGGCTTATTATAAAAGTGTCAATCTCTCACTGCTATCTAACAAACAGACTTCTGCCCTGGATCCATTTCCTCTTGGGCAGTTTGCCAGGAATAACAAATTTGACTTCAGCTCTCAGCTTAAGAGGTTTCACTTCACTGAGTAGAGTTCAAGTACAGTCTATTACCCTGACTAAGTGATAGAGGAGTCCTTTGATGTTTGCTCCTTGAGTGGCTTATACAAGCCAGGGCTTCCTGTAGGAAAAAGAACTGCAGCCAAAGGAAATACTTGATTGATCAGGTAACCTCTTCCTTTCACTCTTATTTGAGAGTGCCTGAGTGCCCAATGACAGAATTATACAGTGATATAGAGTGAGACTTGGTATATGCTCCACCAGCAGAAGTCATGTACGGTTTGATGACGTTGCTCAGTTTATCAGGTGAGAAGGAGCAGTCCCACTCCTTCCACCTTCCTGCCCTCCACTGCATTCTCCCAGTGCTTTCCTTACATTGAACACCACCTCGGCCTGCTTAGTTTGTAAGACTTAACAACAGAAGTTAAGTTTTCTGCCGTGCCAATGAGCTGAACTGGATAATTAGTAGGACTCCTGCTACAGAAGGGCCTGCGCTGCACAGCTGGTACCCAGAGTGGGAGTCACAGGGGAAAGGAGAATAACGGGAACAGGAATCCTCCATCTGCAGCTGCCAGCCAGCAGGTCAGCCTGGCTGCGTCACTGATCCATGGACCTGAAGGGGTCTGCCAGAGCCCTTTGACCTTCAGCTGGGTTCCACTCTGAACTCTTCTGGAAGATAGTGTTTTTCTCCTATGATCAGCAGGGGCTAAGTTCACTTTATCATATAAACTGTTTCAGTACCACGTTTTGTCTCTCCATAACGTGGCATAGTGCTTCTGACATGGAAGTTGGAGGAAGAGACAGAAGAAGCTGGCTGGACTATATAGGGGAAAATTAGGGAGTATGCATTAAAAAGGTGATCAGAACATAGGGACCAGCTAAGAAATGAAGGAAAGGGAAAGAGGTACCAGCAAACCTTGCATTGGATAGGTTGTTTTAAGATACTCACTGTTCTTTATTCAGTGGTCATGAACTACTGTGCTTGATCTCCGACCCTGGCTATTTGAAAGCTCCCTTTGTTAGCTTCTCACTTACAGATAATTGTTTTTTCTGAGCCAATGTATGTTCATGACTTTGCCCCTCCCTGATGTTTAAAACTGTGGCCACAGTGTGTGTGGTGAGTGCACCATTGCTTTCCTGTCCGTGTTGCAGCTCCTGGGACAGGACTGACTTGCAGAACTGTCTCCTTTAACCCAGAGGACAGTGGAGCAGTTTGAGTAGCACTGCAGTGTCAGAAGTAGTTGTGCTCAGTATTACTGGCAGAAGAGGTCTTACTTCCCTTCTTAACTCCTTGCCTTGCAATTCTGCTATTTCCCTTGAGTTGGATGTGTTGGGTGCTTGTCAGATGATTATTGAGCTGATTCAATTCACTAACCCCAAAGAAAACTACCCCCATGTAACACTGTCAGCGTTGGCTGAAAGGAGGTTTGGAGGAAAATAGCCTTTATTTTGCAATTAGATGTTGCAATACCTGTGGATATTACATGTTCTGCAGTGTTGCAAGACAGTCCCTTGAGCAGAACCCATTGAATTTTGTTTGTAAAAGCTTCTCTTCAGTACGGGCATTGGAAGTTGTGAAATTACCCATTATTCAGTGCATGCAAAGTAACAAGATATTTCCTAAACTATTTTGTTACAACTTATTTTGGATCATATGGAAGTGGCTTTTCCTTCAGCCACATCATGGAATCACGGAATTGACAGTTGGAAGGGACATCTAAGATCATCTAGTCCAACTCCCCTGCTAAAGCAGGATTGCCTAGAACATGTTACTCAAGAACTGCATCCAGGCATATCCATGCCCAAGTTCTGGAACAACTTTAATCCTGAACACTCTGGCTCTCCTGAGCTCCTTTGTTGTATAGGTGAACACTTTAATAAGGTCTAAATCTCTGTAGAAACACACATGTTGGAGACCTCAACGTTTTCTCCCTTTGCAGCTCTGATGTAGCAGGCAGTTTCAGAGTACCCTAAGGATGACTGAATAAACTTGGGGGTTGTCTATTTTCCCCAAGTGATCTGCTGTTGCTATACACTTTTCAAGATCTAGACTTCCCGCACAGAGAACTTCTGAAACTTTTTGCAGTTAACCCAGGAGCGTGTCCTGCGTAGTGGACACCGACATTTTCCAATCAGCAATGTTATTTTTAAGTTATGCCATGTCATCAGCTAGTCATGTATCTTATTGCTTCACAGACCTTGTGGCCTGCTTGTGCCTGCAGACACAGCTAGCATGGGCTGGGGGAGGGTAATTCTCCTTTTCTGCCTGCCCCTTCCCCTCTTACGACCCAGAGATCTATTTCTAGCTGGGAATGGGGATTTTGAAAGGACAGGTTTCTATATTGTAACTATGTATGACAGTGCCTTCTTGAATCCAGACAGGTCTGCTGGGTCCTTTCCTCTGCTACCTGGCTTCTCTGAATCTTTTCTATAACTCATGGCTCTTCTTCCCCCAGTGGGACTTTTGGCTCTAAAAGTGCTGTCAGTTTTCTTGGGAATTATTTCAGAAGGAATTACAATTTTCCTGTTGTACACTCAAGATGTGCTTTCTTTGAAAACCCCATGCACTACACCTCATGTGGGCTGCAGAGGTCACTTTTTTTGTGCTTTGATACTCTTCCTGCCTTGCCACAGAAATGCTGCTCATCAGCTGGTTCAACACTTGTGCATTCCTTTTCTTGTCCTAGAGCTCAATGCTACTCATTTCTCAGTCTGAGGATGGATAAAGTGATGGTCGCTCACTAAATAGAAACATATTTTTCCCCTCAGGAGATTTGCTTTTATCCAACTTATTTCTTGAAGAAAGACAAAACCACCAGAAACAGAGATGTGAGCTGAAGCAATTTGTTTGTCTGACTGCAGGCTCACCCTTACTTCAAAGGACAGCGTGGTTGTGGTCAGACCATCAGGTGCACATCCTGAGTGTGAGGAAATGAAGTTTACAATGACTGCAAATGGATAAGCTTCTTAAAAAGTTGAATTGGCTAAGTCTCAATCGTGTTTCTTTTGGATCTACTTGTTAAAAAACATGTTCTTACTTTCTCATGAACTCTCTTCTGAATGAAATGTTAGAATGAATTCCATTACGCTCATCCTTTGCAGGTAATAAATGACTGCTCTGGAGAAAAAAAAAAAGTGATAAAGTTCTGGTATCTTTGCCAAGATTCTCATTTTTGCATTCAATGAAACACATTCCAAGGTGGTGGAAGACTGAGTTTCTGGTTTGTAGAAAAATTTATTGTTGGTCCTTTTTAATTTGCTTTTTGACTTCAAGATTTAGGATCATCAGCTCTGAAGTGGATTCCCAGGCTGGGTCCTGGCTCAACTGGCTTCTAACCTGGGAAAGGTTTGGAACAAGGTACTTCAAATTGACGGCACTTTATTTGGATAAATTCTGACAATTTAAAATGTCTAATACTTCATACAGCTGGTCAATTGGATTTTTTGTGCAAAATAGCTAGACTATGTCCCAGCAGCCAGGAAACCATGTATTCTTCCTGGGTATGTGAAGGGAGACATAAAAGCAGGCAATTCAGCGTCCCCTCTGGAAAGTCACCTCTGCACAGACATGGGGTATCTCCCATTGCAGCTGCAAGTGAAGCTTTTGTGGCTGACTGCAGCTCTGATGATAAACGTAAAATACACTACAGCAATAATACAATACAGCCCTACAGCAATAAGACTCCTAACTGCCAGCATTTCTGAACTGCCGATTTACTTCTGTAGTAACTGGCATAAGGCCTCAGGGGTGAAAAAACATGACAAGGAACATGGCAAAATATCAAGCCCCTTTTCTTTAGTAGCAACTGCTTCCTTAACCACAATTGGCAATGAAGGAGCAGACATGAGGAGAGCCTACAGCTGCTTTGTACCCAATGCATAGCTTGGTGATGGATTTCCTCCACTAGCAAAGGACGCATAAGAAATTCCTGCCTCAACAGGTTCTTCCTGTCCCAAGGTTTTTAGTTGGCATTGTGTCATGCAGCCAGTACGCACACTGTCCCACAAGCAGTTGTAACCCTGTGTCCATGGCATGCTGAGCTGCAGTGCTGTGGCTGTTGGCAGTGTAGCCACAAGGGAAAATGCACACTCCCAGCACACCCTGGGCAGCCAATATAGCCTGAGGGCACGTAGCCTTCCCATCCATTGGCCAAGCAGCACTGCACATCTTGTGTCACTCTTCATTGTTCTCACAAGTGATCACAGTCAGTCGTTGTTCTCACAAGTGATCACAGTCAGTGTGCTGAAGGGATAGATATTTTTCTTTAATGAAAGATGAAGGTAGAATCACTTATTTAAAAAAGCCCCACATGCAAGGAAGGACAGAAGGGAGGGGAAGCACAACCCTGACAACTTTCTACCAAGAATGAAAGAGGAAAATGATAGGCCCTTCTTGGGAAGGGGGCTTTTTAGGAAAGAAGCAAAGCTTTCCTATGAGTTGCCCACTCATCTGGAGGGTCTTGTGTTATCTTTTACCCTGCACAGGAGGAAATCTAAACATCTGCCACAAAACTTTGGGCCTGACCAGTCAATGTCCTTTGAGTTCAGCTTTGGGAACTTCACATTTGTTGAGCCAGAGGATCAGGGTGCCTCTCTCTGTATGTGGTCCTTAGTAAAGACCCTACTTGCAAATTGGTTTTAAGACTTTCTGGCTTTTTGTTTTTCACTTTTGTGGAAAAACATTCCTAAAACTTTGGAGGGAAGATGTGAGAAGACTGAATGCAATAGACATTTTTACATTGTTATTGAACTGTTAAGATGAGAGAATCCTGGAAGTTCTCTGATGTTCTGAAACATTTTCATTTCTTTGCAAAAGCTCTTGCAGAAGTGGATTCTGTTTTCTTGGCTAGCGTTCCCCAGCAGCTGTTGCTGTTGCCAGCTTTCTTACAGGTCTGGTAGAAAGTGTGTAGACTCTTGTGCGCTGCAGGACTATGTGTTCCTTGATGTGTTTTGTCTCTGTGACAGTGCCCAGTCCTCATTTCAAATTTTAAAAGTCTGCACAAAGGTGAAGGCTTGGGCATGACACTACACAAGTGCAAATGGAAACCACCTTTGTTTGACCCCCTGGTGCCTATGGTTTTTGCTAATAAAGATTCACTGTGTAAGCCCCCATTAAAAGTGGCAGTTGGAGGCCAGGAAGAAAATCGGTTATCCAGTGTTTGAAATATCCGTTTAACTGCTGGGAGCCACAATTTGATCTTGAGCAGGATACTTAGATGTGTTCATTTTTAAGTGTCAGGTAGTTCAATGACTTCACTCAGCATTTGCATTTTATGGGGGTACATGTAACCTGAAGAACAAACGGAAAGTTTGCTATTTCCTGTAAACATTTTTATATAAAACTGTCACATGAAAGGCTGTTGGATGAAAAAAATACTGTATTGTTGAGTGCCTGGAAAAAATCACATAGGCATTATTTTAATCCTTGGCAGTAACTATTCCAATGTATACTGTTTGTTTAAGAAATCTAGAACACTGTTTCTGAAATGACTTTCTTAAGACTCTGTGTACAGAGCCAAGTACAGGGAATCTGTACACAGACAAGTAGACAGAGGCTGTCCCCTTTGGGAGAGTAAGACCATGTAAGGATGCAGAAGGATTCTAACCATTTAACCTGGAATTTAATTCAGGCTATGTTGGGTTAGTAGTGGCATAAGCCTTTAACTTTGGTAAAATTTAGGGAAGTAAGCCTAAACGTTAGGTAATTTTCCTTATACTGCAACAATATGCATTCACAGAGAATTCTCTCTACTCATCTTCTCAAGCTTTTTAGATTGGTTGAAAGGTGTAAAACATACGCTTTTCCAGGGCTGTCAAAGATGAAGATATGGGAACAGTGATAAAGATATGGGAACAGTGTTATACTCCTCTCTTTGTGTAATTTGGCTATGCCTGGGAAAAAAGAAGAGCGAAGAAAGAAAAAGAACCCAGAAAAGCCTGAAGATACACAAATGAAGATACCCAAGCAAAAACCCATTTTTGAGGGAAAAGGTCTAAATCAAAGGTCATGCAAATGCAACAGCATTTTTTCCCTTTCAGGTGGCAAAATGATTTTCATCATTAATTTTGTGTTCAATCTCATATCCCACCACAGAAGTAAAAGTTGAAAGAGCAGTCTCTTGCCTGACAACAGAAACAGATTGAGAATTTTGAGCTTTGATACGTCCCTAGCAGAAAATAAGTGCCAGTAAGAAACAAAAACATTCCTTTAGCAGGGAAATTGGTGGCACAGGTCATCATCTATTTTGACAAGTTGTTTTCTCTTGTGTCATTTGTTGGTTTTGCTGTTATCTGTAGGAGTGATCAAGGAGGCTGATATGTCATTGGAGAACAGCAGAGAGGTCATACATGAAGCATGTCTTCTGTGCTGCCTTTAATTGAACCTTCCCTCCTGCTTTTCCAGGCTGGTGGCTTTTCTGCATAGAATTAACTTCAGGCAGTGCCTTCAGAGAAGCCAGGTTAGCATGACAGCTTGGCTAGAGCAAAAGTCTTGAAGGATAGCAGGAGAACTGAAAACACTGATGGGGGAAGAGTTTTTGAGAATGGTCGGTGGGAAACAGACACATATAAATAAAGGAAGGCAAGGCAGCCATAAAAGGTCAGTAAAAAGCATAATGGAGGAAGATAGGACACAGTCTTTCAATGTTTAAAGGACATGTGACAGTTCTGGACACATGAGCTGGTCTAATGCAGCTAGATACTTTGCCCAGGAAACCTTTAAACTATTTAAATCTATTTTTGTGGTGTTTTTCATAGCTACTTATTTAAAGATCTCAGGCAGTCTGTGAGTGATGGTATTAAGGAACTATGAAGTGGCTAACAAAATGGCAAACAGCATGATTATATTGTGTTAAGACATACCTGTCCCAGTCTGGTTTTAATTCAAGAATATTTACTCACCAGTTGCTATGGTAAAGACATGCAGGTCTGAGGAGAAATCAGCATCTTTCCTACTGCCTGATGCTATTGTCCCTGAGGGAGGAGAGAGAATGCTGAGCCACTTATTTCAAATATCCCTCTCTCGGGGCAGTCTCCTCCAAGAATTCTAAACTCATCTCATTTATCTCTATAACCCTGGTTTCACCTTTTTGCTGAATTCTCATTGACTAATGATAGATAATTCTTATTTACAATTTCTAATTTGTACTTCTTTAAGTGCTTTACAGGGAAGGTCAGGATGGTCTTTCTTATTATATACAGTGGGGCAGGTGAGGTCCAAAGAGGCAAGGTAACCTTGACCTTGTGATCCTCTTCATTCTGGCCCCTCTGCTGTACCTGAACGGAGTTTTGTGCCTCACAGACTGTATGCCCACCACACCAGAGGAGCTGGGGAGAAAACTCCCTCACCCTTTCTGTCGCTTATCAGAAGTAGCCACCCGACATGTTGCAAATCGTGATCTCTTTGGAGGCAGGTATGTTGTCCTTGTAAATTTTCAGATAAAAGAGAAGCTGAAAAAGGTGAATACATTTAAGAGGGGAATTGGCCCCTGGGGGATACTTCTTCAGCTGTACTTTTCTTAAATGCTGTTATAATGAAATGACATGGGATGTTTATTTCTGCATATAGGAGAAGTTATATGTCTTGAAGTTGTATGATATTGAATTGTCTGGGCAATATAACATCAAGCTACTTAAAAAGCCTTTTCTCTAGTCTCTGCATATTTTCAGTATTTAAGATGGTGTGGGTTTGTTGGTTTTTTTTTTTTTTTTTGGGGTGTGGTTTTGCTTTCCTGGTGTGTAACCTGAGCCTTCAGGAGGGATAAGGAGGAGTGCCATCTTCAGACCTTTATTGATAGCCAGAAGAAGCAAACGGGAAGTAGTGAAGTAGTGTTAGCTACTCACTACAGAATCATTCCTGTGTTTGAAACTTTATTTTTATGTTACGTGGACAAGACGGAGCTATTAAAAGTCTTGTAGAAGATAAATTTAGAAGGTGCATTAAAGCATCAGCGAGGTACTGAAATAAGATACTAGACTGAGTTGTCAGAAGCTTGGGTCACTGGTGTGTGATCTTATAATGGACAATTTGCCCAATGGAAGCTTGATCCAAGCCCTGTCCTGACCCCCTTGCTTTGCTGCAGCTTCTATATCTAAATTGTGGTTCGTCCCTGGTAATTGCAGAACTGCTTTTTCTGGGCTTCTTTCCTGATGCAGAAGTACAACATCCTGCTGTCCGTGGCCACCGCACTCAGCCCCTTTGGGCACTGGGTTGGCCAAGACAAGGCTGTGGTACTCCCTTGTCAGTCCCTCACCTGAGAAAGTAAAGGAGGAACAATTAGTTCTTCAGAAAAGCCACAGAGATTTTGGACCAGGGTTTTTATTCTTCTGGTGTTGCATTTTGTGCTGTACCATTCAGGACAGAGCCAAAGTCATACAGGCAGGTGGGTGAAAGCAGTTCTAAACTTTTTCCCTGTCACAGCAACTTGTCAGGGAATCTCTAATAGCTATTTTTATTCTCGCATTGGTTGAGTCAAATCCATTCCATTTAAAATCACTGCCCTGACATTTGAACCTTTCAGGTAGGCTGCCAGTGGCAGCACCTTATTTTCCTGTTGGAAAAGGAGAAAAAAAAAAAATTTGACACGTAATTAATGGAACCAGATAGAATATGAAATCTGAATGACACCCATTATTGAATAATGAGCTTCAAATCCTTTGTTACAAATCACTTCAACATAGCAATGGTATGGGGGGATTCAAAGAGGATAGTAACTTGTTTTGCTTGAGCACTGATCTTGTACGTAGACAAATACTTATCAGAGTTGTTCCATTATCATGGAATCACTGATTCATGGAATTGTCAGAGTTGGCAGGGACCTCTAGAGATCATCTAGTCCAATTCCCCTGCTACAGCAGTATTGCCCAGAGCATGTTACTCAGGATTGCATCTAGGTGGGTCTTGAAGATCTCTAGACAAGGAGACCCTTCAGATACTTCTAAGCATTAATAAGGTCTCCCCTCAGCCTTTTCTTCTCTAGGCTAAGAGAGTCCCAGCTGTCTTCTCATAAGGGAGATGCTCCAATCCCTTAATCATCTTTGTTGCCCTATGCTGGACTCTCTCCAGTAGTTCCCTGTCTCTCTTGAACTGGGGAGCCCAGAACTGGATGCAGTATTCCAGTTATGGCTTCACCAGAGGGGGAAAACACATACATTAAAGACATACATCTATAGAGCAGACAAAATCTTGGACCAAAACAGATGCATAAGAACAAGCCTATGCAGCAGTAGGGCACAAACCACATTTGCTTGTGCTGCAGTGAGCCCTGAGCAGATGCTGCCCATGTGTCTACCCAGGCATGGGAAATCCCATGCACCCCAGGTGCTGGACAGGCTCTATGTGAGTATGTGTGTATGGAAGGTGCATACGGAGCAATACACTGTGCATCCTGCCTATTGTGTGTATGCCAGCCTTATGGCTGTCAGACTGGTAACCTGTGGGAAGTGTGGGGTCTGTGACCTGTGTGCTGCACCCAGTTGCGCTACTTGAAGGAGACGAAAATCTTCTTTTGCCTTCTTCAGCTTACTGATTCCCTGCCTGGCTGGCTGTGTATAATTATTTTTGGAATCAGAACTGTAGAGTTCTAGACTTGCATTTACTCTTATGAAATATCCATCCACAAATATGTTTCTGTCTGTATAACCGTTGTCTCTCAGAATACAAAATACCGCTTACACATAGCTTCTAATTGACTACTAAGCTATAATTAATTGTTCTTTTCAATTAAGGGGGAGCTTCATTGTCCTAAGATTTCAGAATATTGAAATTAATTGTAGATTAAATTAGAATCCAAACTAGGCTTAACAAAACAAAATTCAAATTTGAGAAAATGGTTTTATGCTGTAGAGGGTATGCTTTACATGAGGTAAATCGTTATAATGTGAATTCTCTTCTTATAAGTCCCAAAATATCAAGTTTCTCTATTACATGAAACCTAGATAAGTTTTGAAATCATTCTATATAGTGCTATGGGGTTCAGAGGAGATGAGTATGGGGTTTCAGACTGCCACTGGGTAGAACTAAATGTAGGTTAGCTGAAATTCTAGGGCAGCTCAGAGATGTTTAAAGAAAGTGTGACTCTAATGTTTTTAAGGAGATGAGAGAGGAAAAACAAACAAACATTTGCCTGTTTTAATAAGACAGTTTGCAAAGATTTTGACATCAGTTTTCAGTGGTAACTGAAAGCCGAAGGGTTTGGAGAAATTGGTGTTACAGAGCAGTCTCTGTAGATAGAGTTAGAGGAATGTTCTTTCATGCCACATCCCAGGATCTGAGCTGACAAAGCTGGTTCCTATACAAAATGCGTGAGACTTGATCTTTTTTATGCCTTTTGTAAAAATGACTGGACTTCTCATAAAGTGATTGCGATGCTGCAAAAGGTCAAAGATTTGCTGCAGTTAGACCCCCTGCAAATCAGAAAACTATTGAATTTTTTCTTTCTTATCTCTGGACAAATCCCCCTTGCTTGAATGCAAGCTCGCCCCATGCTCTCTTGCTTTGATTGATTCCTGATCTGAATCAGCTCCCACTCAAGCTCCTGTATTGCCTAAAGAATCTCTGTCCGTCTGGCCTGACAGGCTGCTGCCACGTATCAGGTACACTCAGGGACTTTCCTCACCATTATAAAAGCACCAAACGTACCAAATGCTTCTGTCTGTAAGGAAGCCTGTCAGGAAGGAAGATTTGGAGACAACCCAGTTAAGTATTATTGAGTCTGCAGGGACACAACTGTGTGTTTCACAGAGTATCAGTGAAGGGATCCCCTCACCCCTTTTGGAAAAGAAACGGAAGGATGATTATATGTTGATATGTATCCAGGTGGATCTGTCTCTGGAAAATGTGTTTTGGTGTATGCTGTTGAAAAAGTTAGGTTTCCAGGTAGTTTTATCAGTGTACTCATAATTCGGAGACAAACGTCAACCGTGACCCCTGACATAATCTACCCACCCTCCATCTTGCATCTTATTTTTGCAGGTACGTTGGAGACAAAGAAACTGGAGACCAAGAAATGAGAGCCCAATTCAGCCAACAGGGACACAGCACAATGCAGTGAGCTACTGTCACAGAATGTCCTGTGGACAGATCAGTACAAAGCTGGCTGGAGAAGTCTTTATGCACCTCAACTGCTGCAGTTTGTGTCAATTTATGCCAGAGACAAAGAAATGCAGTTAAAATGTAAAACAATTCACTTGGAGGAAAAATTTCTGGAAGGGTCAAATAGTAAGAATTTTACTACAGTCTTGATTTAATACCCAGTATGTTAAGTTAAAAATTCACCTTGTTTTATGCATCTTTTTTCTACAGGCATGCAGCTTCCAATTGAAATGGTTTTATATTTGATGCAACCTCTTAATGGGAACAGGGTTTTCTTCTAAAAAATGTCAAAATATTGCCTTTATTAGTGCTTTGTCGCTTAAAACAATGATACAGCAGCTCCATGTCTTCCTGCAATTGGGTGTGATGTGCCATTGCTAATACTACAAATGTCTTGGGTGGTATAGAAATACTATGGAACTCAAGAAGTGTGTCACCAGTGGAGTGTACATAAGACAGCTGTGTTGTGTTCTGACATTAAGCTCTATCAGTTTAACTTTTTTATCAGGTCAGTTGTGGTATTTTGATGGGACTGAAGAAGATGAGGTTACAGGAAGAGGCTGATAGGGGAAAACCTTATGTGCTACATTAGATTGAGTGGGTCAAATGCATGGCATTATATATAGATAAAGAAGTCTGTTCTTGTTGGTTAGCAGTTATTTTTATTATGGAGCAGAGGAAAAGATAGTGCTGCTTCATCCCTGTTTCAATCCAGTCGAAGTCTATTCCTCATCTAAGCTTTAGTGATTGTTTATTCAATTTGACATGATGTCTTTGGGAAGAATGACATAAAAGAAATGTCTGGAGAGGAAAATGCCACTTGACCTCACAGGCTTGTCCCCCCTTAAGTTTCTCTTAACCCCCAGTTTTCTGTTTTGTCACTATATCCTTTAATACCTTCTCTCTCCATAAAAGTGCCAAGATGTCTCCAAGCCACTTAGACTACAGTACTTGTTTCCATGTTCTTACTTGGCAACTAATTCCATAAGTTCATTATTCTGACCCTCAGTGAAATAGTTAGAATTTCCGGTATATACAATTATTTTGGGTTATGACTTCTGACATTTGAACCCCTCACCAGACTGCACAATTTAAATCTCTTCATCAGCTCTGAGTGCTGTTACCGGGTCAACTCAGTGTCAATATTCCTCTAACAGCATTGTTCTAGTCAGAATTTATTCCTACATCTTCTCTTGGAACAACTGCAGCAAAATCTGGGAACTTCTGTTCAGAGGGCACGGACCTTTCACTATTATTCAGGTTCTCCAGGAGTCACGGAATTGTTTACAACATATGAGACAGTTAGGTGCTTTATGAAAAGTAAAACTGGACTCAGTAACTAATAGTCCTTGTTGTGTATTTCCTGCTCCCCGCAACTGTGCTGGGCTGCATTCTGATCTCATCTGCAGCAGTACAAACAGTAAGTAGCCCAAGTGATTCTAGTACATGCTCTGAGCGCAAAAAGAGGTATCACTTGAGAAAGCATTCAGCCATCTGGTATTCCCAATCTGCAGACATTCCTCTGTTTAGTAAAAAAAAAATACCCAAACAAAAACCCATTTTATTTTCAGTGTTTAAAACGTCTGCAATTAAAGAAATAAATTAAAAATAACAGATATTAAATGTCTGGTCACTGCAGCTGGAAATAGATCATCCGATTTATATTTTATTCTTTCTTTCACACATTCTGTTCTGTAGTTGTAGGAAGTAATATGATATTAAAGAGTGATTTTCCTTCCTGTTGCTTCATCCATTTATTGTATTGATATTGTCAAGTACTCCTGTAAGACAAACTAGCAGCCCAGTCCCACTTAATTCAGCCAAACGTGAGTCCACGAGTATATATCTTTAGTGAAGGCTGATTTGGTGGAATGGAGTCTAATTGAGGGTGCAAAATGGGCATATGGATGGATTCACAGCTGGAACTGTTTTGAAGGTTGTGTAAAAGCTGATAATAATCTTCCAAAATGCACTCTCAGCCAAAAAAGAGCAGAAAAGGGCTTATACCACTGAAGTGGTATTTACTATTTTTTACTTCCTTCCTTAGCTTACTATCAGCCATGGGAATTTACAAGCTTTCCAACAAGGCTGAAGAAATCCAGGAAACCACAATGACAGATCCACTTGAAAAGACCATTCCATGAGAGTGAGTTGAGAAAATACAAAATATTTTTTATCAGTAGCTGAATACATCTATTAGAGACATCACCAATAATACAAAGTTCAGTGTAATAAAAGGTGGGTTTCTCAGGCACAGCTAGCAGGCATTTGTTTGCATCAATATTTTTTTTTCACATGAAAATCACTATAAGCAATCCAGTTCTCTCAAAAATGAGTGTAAGGTTACAAATTTTGGGCACATTCTTTAAATAAGCAATTTGATACTCTCTTTAAATATTAATTTATAAAGAAGAGATCTGCTTGTTGGTTCTGTGAGGTTTTTTGAGTATGCAAGTATCAATAAACATTGAGTTTGATTGTTTGAACAACATAAAGTGTTGATCAGTCTAAGAAAAATACTCTTGTTCTGAATTTGTTGTGCTTGAAAATTCTTGCTTCTATTTTGGCCAGAAATAAGAGGTAGGATGAGGAAGGAAGCTTTTCTAGAAATATGCTAGTAGCTGTCAGCCAGAACCAGAAAGTGCAGAGGCACACAAAAATGAACAGGGGGGAAAAAAAAAGGTAAGAAATTCCTTACAGACCTCAAAGAAACAAGTATAAAATAAAACCCCTTGGCTTGAGGTTAGGATAAGGATTTGGTGCTATTACTCTTTATTGTTCCAATTTTTGAGGAAAATTTTTATCCCTGAAGTTCTTTTTCTTCCCTAGGACAAATTCAGAGAGCAGATTTTAAGAACTCCTGCTCAGATGACTTTGAGAGAACTTCTGACTGATATGTTCAAAGGGAGCAGAACAATGAGCCCCATGATACCTTGTATTTAAAATGCATGGCTACCCCAAGGAGTCAGTGTTTGGCTGAGCTGTGCCCTTCTGTCTGTGGCATTTGTTATACCTCCCTAGCTTGAAGGAATTTTACTGTTGGGTTAAGTTGTGGTTTTCCTCTAAGAAGTGATGTTCTTAATCCAGTGTATCTCATCTTGTCAATTTTCCTGACATTTCTACTACTTATTAATTCTGTAGGAACTGTTCAGAGCTATGCTTCGAGAAAGAATGTGGTATATTCAGTGCCATTTTGTTTAACTTGCACAGAACCATGCGTGAAGTCTCACTCGGTTGCACAAGGGTTGGCCTGAGATTGCTTGGGTGTTATTGAGCACGTAGCATACAGGTGTTGAGGCACTTGACTGCCATAGTTCTGATGGGATGTGGTATGCTGGGAAGAGAGAATCAGACATGGTGTGTGAAGGGGCTTTGCAGTGATATGCAAATGGACTTGGCTTGGAAAGTCTTGGATCAGCTGATCACCCACCTAACCAGGTGCTTGGTTAGAGGCACTTCAGCAAAAACTGCCCATGTTGACCTCAACTTTTTCTGCTCCAGAGACCTTCCTTATGACGACCTCTCACTATTCTTCCACCTGCACCAGACACTCAAAGCTCTTCTCTGCCCCTTTCCCACTCTTCATCTTCCCACAACCCTTCTCATCCTGGTGGGCCAGGGAGGGAGTGGAGTACACTGTGTTACTTCTCTGCCTTGGGCTCAGAGCCAGTTCAGAAGAACAATTTGTGCATGTATTGTGAATGGGCAGTAGAGAAGTTCCGGGAAAGCAAAATCTCCCTTCGATTTCTAGACAAAATTCTGGGGCAGAAAACCTGGCAGTATGGTAGTCCAGTGCAGAGATGTAATCAGTGCCTTTATTTGTCCCACAAATGTTTATTATGGGTTGAGACAGAGAAAGAAATTTGCCAGAGTGATTCTCAGATCCCAAGCTGAGCTTCCAAAGCAAGCAAAATAAAATAAAATGAGCACAATTTATGTAGAAATCAGTAAGATACAAATAGTGTGGAATATCAAGTGTAATACTAGTGGGAATAGCCAAACTATTGTAGTTAGTGAGGTACTGCTGTATAACTGAGCATGTGGATTTTAGATTGCTTCTGGAAAATGCTCTTTGTCAGCTATGCTATACTTTTTTCATGCTTTGCTGAGTCCTCTGCTCAGTTTACTTTAGTCTCATGAACGGCATTTCCTCAAATACTGCCTGCAGGTGATAACAATATCATGCAAAAAAGAACATATGGGCATTGAGGCCCATCCCAAGTACGTTTTTTTTTTGGAGTAGTGCTTCATTTAGAACAAGGTTTTGGCGCAACTAAAGGCATATGGGACCAAACTATTAGTTAGCTTTTTCAAGAGGCTTTTTTTTTGTTGGGTGCCACAGCATGGTTTCTAGTATGTTCAACACCAAGAGATATTAATTTAATAGGACTGAGATTGTTTCCCATAACACAGTGCTCCGGTACTGCCTCATAAAAAATAATCAGGAGGGGTTTTTGTAGGTTACATGCAGTCCTCAGGATTTTGTAATTTCATTGGAACATGCCTGCAATTATCAACTAACTTCAGGCTTAAGTAGCTTATGAGCTTGTCCTGTAACTCTGCCTGCCCTTTAAAGTTTCAACTTTTTCCCAAATGTTGCACAGAGTGTCATTTTGTACTTATTTCAATTTTGTGAATTCTTGGTGATAAATTCTTCTTGGTTTTTAATCTAGTTTAAATAACTGTGCCTATATAGAACCTCATTTGCTCTGTATAAAATATTGTACTGGCACCAATGTAAACAGAGCTGAAATGGCCAGCAGGCCACAGTGTAATAAATCAGAATAATTAGTCATCCTCCTGGGACACAGATAAGTCAGCTCAGGTCAGGACACTTCTGGGAAAACTAGATAGCTGGTAAATGTATTACCAGCTGGCTATCAAAATCCCTGTGCCATACCAGGAAATATCCCTGACTTGGGCAATTCTTCCCTTCCTGCAATGACAGAAGCACACCAAGTGCTTAACAACTCATTATTCTTCCTTCTATTCCTTGCTACCAGTTTTGGCAAGCCAAACAAATTGTTTCTCCATGACATCCTCTGTATTTGTGGGCTAACAACAAAGCTTTTTATTAGATGAAATACTATCTGCAATGTAACATGAAGCCTTTTTTTCTTCTAGTAGACAAGAGGCAGGGTTACTTCATAATTTTTTAAAATTTATTTCTTTAATAATGCTTTGCTCAAATGAGATCCAGATTGTCATTTCAGAATAAGGCGGGAGCATTTACTTTTACTGCACTGCGTTCTACCATGATGTGCAGAAATAAAGCCTGCGCTCCCACCTGATTCAAGATTACAGATTGCTGCATTACTGGGATATGAAACAGATACCCCATCTGTTCTCATCAGTATCTCTTCCTTTTCATACTGGTAGTTAAGGGGAGAACTGAAATGCCCTGTTGGGGCTGAGTGCTGGTGCCTCAAGGTAAAGATGTTTCTTAATCTGAGGCGGAAACATCCACAGCTCCTTT
Source organism: Jacana jacana (assembly GCA_013400555.1). Classification (NCBI taxonomy): domain Eukaryota; kingdom Metazoa; phylum Chordata; class Aves; order Charadriiformes; family Jacanidae; genus Jacana; species Jacana jacana. The sequence goes on along the minus strand of VZTM01028020.1, from coordinate 13,209 downwards.
TTATTTTGATAGGCAGAGCTGATCAGCAGATCCACAAAGCCCTTTGCCTGCTTATTTTGTTTTTAAAACTAACTACTCTCCAAATAAAACATAAACTCCTATCTTAGCATTTTTAGATGTGTCTAGATATGACACAAGCAGTGATGGCCTTGGTGACTTGTTTATGACCTCACCAGGGATGAATTTACAAGGGAGTCTGGTAGTTCCCTCTTCTCCCTCCTTTCCATCTGCCTGTGCCTATTAGCACTTCTCAGTACAACGTGTCAGCCAGTACCTGTTGAACATCATGGCTGGATCCAGGTCTGATCTAATCATTCGCTTCTGTCATTCATGCTGCTGAAGCTTTGAGCCATAACCTCATTCCAGTGTGCTCTCTTTATCTTGTGTGTACTTGTGTGTCAGAGGCATGGTACCATCCACAGATTCGGGACAAGCAGAGTCGATGGGAGTGGAACTGTCTGGAAATCTTCCAGTGACGCCAAGGTCTACAAACACAGATCTGTTGAGGCTGAAATGTTTGGAATTATATGCATTTTTGCTGAATTGCTGCAGATTTGCTAAAGAGTGTAATCTTGCATCTGGCATATGGCTATCTTGGGAACGTGATTTCAATGCCTCTTGGAGCCTCAGATCTCAGGCTGACTGATAGTGGCCTGCCCCACGTCAGGAGACATTGGGAACTCAGCAGAGGAGCAGTCCATCTTGGGGGTGTGCTCTGAAAGGCGAGTTCCTGCTGCTTGGTGCTTTTTCCAGCTTTGGAGCTGTAGATCTCACAGGTTCCAGTTACTGACCCTCACATGTGTGAGTGTATTCTTTGGCAAATCCCTGGACAGTGCCAAAACAGGGAACTGAACACATTTCTATTCCTACAGTGTGTGACCTTCTTTATATTTGTTTCTTCAAATTCCACTAGGACAGACATTTATATAAAGAGTACTTGTGACTCCGAATTTTGCCATTAAATATATACATTTCAGAACTAGTGTTCCATGAGCTATATCAGTCTTGCTGTTTGCTTTTGAAGAGAGGCTCATTTAATTTACCAATAAAATGTGAGTGATGCACCTGTCCTCTCTTACAGTGAAGGAGTTGCAGCTGAGGACACATATGTGACATTTGTTTTGACTTTTTGCTGTTTGAGATGTAGTCCAAGATGGTCTTTCATGATACATCTGGGAATTTTGCAATGTGTGGAAAACTTGCAGACATGGAAAAAAAAAATCATCAAATGATTTAGTCCGATCCTGTCTCAACATGCCAGTGAGATTCAGGTAATAAATAACTTTGTGCAAATAGATAAAATTTTCTACAATGCAATATATTTGTATACATAGCCTCTCATTGCTCTTTTGGTCACTTATCTATCCTGGCCAGAACTGCACTTCCTAAACCTGTGAAAAACTTGAATTAGTTTCAGAAGAGAAAAAAAGGTTTTGTCACAAAAGAGTTTGATTATTCTACTCTGGTAGACATCAGGAAGGATATGGTATTGCTTAGATAAGTGTGATTCTTAGGTTTTTCTGAGTGATCTTTTTGAAACTCAGTAGTTAGAGAGCTTGGCAACGGGCACTTTACAAACCTTAAGGTAAGATCTATGTCCTGTGGCCTGTCCAAGGAACTGTTTCTTAGGCTGGATGGGATTCCAAGCCTTTGGACAGATAAATTATATACGGCTCCTGGGATATTCGGATGTTAAACTGATCCTTTCCTGGTGATAAAGCTCAGTTAAGTATCCCATAAAGATTTGAAAATGTAGGTCTCAGTCCTGCAGTATATGGCACATCAATTCACTGGCACGGATTTACTTGAAAACAGGTGTCCTCTAGCACATAGCACACGACAGGATTGAACAGATTCTTCCTTATTTTGGTTTCTGTGAAGATTTTACCTGAGAACAGGGAAAACCAGTGTCACAGCCATATGGATACTGTTCTCAATGGCATAAAAATCCTAGTGGTCTACAGAAATCGAATCTGATTGGTACAAGTTTTAGTTATCACTTACAGCTTGTTTTGGATTGGTTTGTTTTGTTGTGGTTTGTGTTTGTTTGTTTTCTGTTGCTGCAGCTGTGAATAGGACTTCAGAAATATATGCAATAATGTTCATACCACAGAGTCTATGTCTGGAATGCTCTCTTGGTCCTGTGGATTTTAGTTTGTTACTTTGATCTTAACTCCATAAAAAATGCAGGTAAAAGTATGCTTCTGGCTTCATACATCTCTTTTGGACTCATTTCTGCTCTATTAGAAGCCCCTTCCACAGAGAACTCTTTGTAGGGTGAGGATTGTAAGCAAGCTGTGACAGAAATGCCAGCTGTGACACAAGATTGCATGTCAGTGCTGTGGAAAGATGGCAAAAGAGCCTAGTTCCTGTGTGGCACTTCTCATTCATAGATTTTGAGGACTTCAGTGTCATTTTACAGTGATATCCTAAGGTTACTCAGCAGATAAATGACACGGCTGGGAATGAAATCCAGGTGTCTTGAACCCCAGTCCACTGCTCCATCCATACTGCCTCCAAAGAAGCAATGTTTGCAAAGAGCTGGAGGAAATGCCTGATTTGCCTGTGTTTCACCCCAGGAATGGAATGCTAGGTCAGCAGTATTTATTTTCTTATCTCGATCCCCTTAATTTTTACTTTTTAAAGAGCTCTTTCTGTGACGGAGCCACTTGCAAACTCAAGACATGTTGCTATTGATGCTTGTAAAATAGTGATTCCCAAACTTTGCCTATGGATCTTGGGAAATGATGGTGGGAGGAACCAATCTCCTGGCAGTGTGTCAGCTGTGGTCCTGTGTGCTGCTCCAATCCCACCAATGACTTGATTTGAGAGTAAAGCATGGCTGGTCCTGCCTCTGCCCTGTGCTGGACTTTACCCCATTGCCATTACTCTGATTTTAATGGGTTTCAAGAGGCAAACTCACCGTGTGTTTCTCAGTCTGGAGCTGAAAGGATCGCCGCACTTAAAAGCCCCACCACCCATTGCTACAAATCTATTAAACATCTCCAGTTAACCATACAGCCTCCTGCTTCAGCAGCTGAGCATGTAAATTCCTGTGACTGAATAGCTGCACAGTTAACTGCTTTCACATGTGCTCCCACGGTGCCCATCTCAAATGGTGAAATCCTAGCCTGGCTTTGCCCCATGGGTAGCCGGCCGGTGACCAGGACGCGGCTGTTTTGGGGGTCAGATGGGGCACCCTGGAGCCTTACTCTCCATGGCTGCCTGGGAGTGGAGCAGAGGGTGAGTGAGTAGAGGCAGTTAAGGCAGTGGTGGGACCTCTGGCTTGCCCTTGGCCTCCTCTCCTCCTGGCACTAGGAGCCGGTGGCTGCTGTGGGAGGTCAGACTTGCTGCCAGGCTTTTCCAGGACCTGATACTGCTAGAGCTGGGCGACAGGGTTCATGGCAGCGCCCCCCCCGGCACGGCTCTGTGTGCCCTGGGGTGCTCCCTCTTGCAACGCCGCAACAGTTACTTACGGGAGGGGAAACTGCTTTTCTTTTCCTACCTCCCAGGCTGCAGAGAGGTTTTTGTTCAAAGCGAAACAACGCATACCTGGGCAGAGAGCACTGTGGCAGCTCTGAGGGGGGCAGTTTCCCCAGCTGCGCCGGGCTTGTGTCTGTGGCTCTGCCGCCCCGGGGCTGTGCCCTGCGTGTCCCCCTTGAACGGGGCATGGCGAGGCAGTGGGGCACGGCGCTAGCCAAGCAGTGGGCTAAAAACCAAAAGGGCCGCGTCTCTCCCCGAGTCCGGGCGCGGGGGCCGGAGAGCCCTCTGTGAAAGGCAGCGGTTAATTTAAAACACAGGCGAAAGTCGCGGCGAGGCTGGGAGCGTGTTTGCCTTGGCTGCTCCCAGCCCCGCGCTGCAGCACCGAGCGGGCCCCTGGCCGCCGGCCAGGCTGTAATATTTCCTTTCGCTGTTGTTCATAAAGGCATTCAGGAAAACAATTGAGTGCAATGAGAGCCTTCCCCTTCCGGTGGGTGCGTGCCTCCGGCCAGTGGGGCCCGGGCGGCGGGGACCCTGCCTGGCCCGGGGGCGGTGGGGACCCTGCCTGGCCCGGGGGCGGCGGCGGGGCCCCGGGCAGCGCTGGTCTTGGCCGGCGCGGAGAGGACTGCCTTCCGAAAGCGGCTTCTCTCACCCCTCAAGGCGCAACGGGATTTCTCCCAGCAAACAAAAGGAAATGTCACAGCCGTATTCTGGTGTGGGGTTACAGGCGTGCAGTTATTGATGCAAGAGCTGTGGTTTTGTGGTTTTTTGAAGCGCCCAGATAGCAGGGGCTGCACACCCCCAGCACGGGCAGCTGCAGCCCTGTGAAGATGATGGTGTGGTTTTCCTCTGTGGAAGGAGGAGTATGTTGCAGTGCTACAAGGTACCCTGGTAACTGGGTCTGCCTGAGAGGCAGCATTAAATGAATTGCTTTAAAATAAAAAGGCCACTCACCTCGCACTGTTATTTATATGGGTATAAAGTCTGCGCATGAAGCAGGCCGCAGGCTACCCAAGATGTCAGCTATGCAAAGGAAATCATACGGAACATAAACTAATAAGGACAGAAATGCTCAAATTACATGCCGTTTGCGTTACCTGGGGCATGGCAGCAATAAACGCGAACACAAGGGAAGCTTGGCAAGTCTCTCCCTTCATGTACATGTAGAACCACACCAATTGTAATGGAGCGAGCCAGGTGCTGGGAATGCCCCTTCTCAGCTCAGCTCTGAATTTGCCTGAGACCTTGCAGGATCCTGGCTCTTAGTATCCAGCTCTGGCTGAAGTGTTAAAATGCTACTGATTTAGGGAGAGTAGCGTGATGCCCTTACGAAAATGGGGACAATCCTATCAAGGCCATTTTTATGCTTGTTTTAATAGCCCTGGTTTACTGCTGGAGGATAGTCCTTGGTGCAGCTTTGATAGAATGAATGCTTTAAGGAACTCAAATGTGTTGTGTTCTACCTCTTTTTAAAGGCAAGCAAACTGCAAGTGTGAGGGCTTTAATCTACTGTAGTGTAGCCCAGTCATGTCCTCTGGTGTTCTTGCCTGCTGACTCTTTAGCTGGACACAGAAGTTCTTCCTGCACAAGCTGGCCGTCCATGTTTCAGATGACGGGAGGAGAGAAGGGGGATTGTCTGCATCCCATCTCTGCCAGCTGAGGCAGTAGCAGCCACAGCTGTAGCTAGGTAAGCTAAGGCAGAAGGAGATAATCAGTGGTTGGAAGAAATTGTGTAGGGCAAAGGACTCATGGGCTTTGTGATCACCTCTGCGGAGCTTGTTCAACTAAACTTTTCAGTGTCCTAACTCTACAGAGCCTTTTTTATTACAATGACCTTACATTTATGTTTTTTTCCAGGTCACTTGGGCCTTGTCAAAACCCATGCCATTCAAAACAAACAAATTTCACAAAGAGAATCAACACCTTTGGTGGCAGAGTTCATAGAATTCAGAGCCTCAGGTGAGCAATAGAAATGGTGTTGTAATGTATGTGAGCTTGTTGAGAAGAATGGTGCTGCTTCTTTGCAGACCTGAGCTTGTGGGCCAAATTGGGCACAAACATGCTATGACATGTTCCTGATGCCAGGGTAATTCCATGTGGGCCAGGACAGGCTCCAGAACTTCAGCAGGGTTCATCAACCCCTGCTAATATCACAAGGCGAAATGCCCACCTTGGCTCAGTGCAGCTCAGAGAAGCTGGGCAGCTGGGAAAAGAAGCCGCTGCCTGGGCTGGTATATAATTAGTGAAAACTAGAGTCAGAAACCTTGATGGCAGCATGCTTTCTGGCCTCTTCCTAGCTCCCCCCACTGCAGCTAGTGCCTGCTATCTTGCTCTAGGGAAATAACTGCTTATTGGGTGAAGCCTTGCACACACTGACATAGCACTTTCACTGTTGCAGCTCGAGTTCTTCAGTTGAGAGATGAAATTTAAAGGTGTCTCCTTGTTCAGGAGGCAGGAATCCTGAAACTAACTCTGAATCATTAAGTGATGTCTTTTGTCAGAAACCTGTTGCGATGACCACAAGTGACCCCTGTGAATAGAATAAGCTTTTTCTTTTGGGCTAATGCTTACCTGACATCTTATTACAGGAATTTGTGTTGGAAGGACCACAGCCTTAAGGGCAGGTGCACTGCTTATACAGGAGAGCATCAATTTTTCCAGTGAAGTTGACTAGGCCTTTGGCATATTACAGTCTACGTAAATTTTTATTCTGATTTTAATGACATTTGAAAAGCACTTGAACTATTTTGAACTGAGTTCCTTTCTAAATGTATTCTAAATTTATTTTTTTTTTCTTTTTAAAAATGCACCCCAAATTCAGCTGATGCCTTTAACATGAATAGTTTGTGCAAGACCTTTGGACTGCTCCCAGTGTCTGCAAAATGATTAGCGATTGCTTTCTTCTTTAATGCCAGCAATTAAATTATACTGTTTTGTGTTTCAAGACTATTCTGGCAGGGGAGGGGCTTGAAAATTTACATGCAAAAGTCATTAACAAATAATCCCAAGAGCACAAACTGCAATTTTCAGGTGCATTTTTCTTCTTCTACGCCGGAGGTGAGTGGCAGGTATATGCTACCTCGAGTGAAGAAAGGACACAGTTGTGGTTGCTCTTCAGACTGGACAGAGTTGCACTGCATGTTTCTCTTTGGGCGGAACAGTTGTATCTCACATCTAGCAATACCAACTGGGAGTTTTCAAAAAGCAGTCTCCCCTTAGTGTCACACCTTATCATACTTGCAGAAACACTAGCAACTCTGTTTCAGTTACGGTGAGTTTGTAGCGTTACTTTATCTCGGTGAAGTCTTATGTTTTCCTAGAAATTGTGGCAGCGCATGAAATGGACTTTGTGTGTTATAAACACTGAATTCAAATTTTATCACTTCTTGGAGCCTAACAGAGCACTAGGTTTGTGATTTTATTCACAAAGCTATGGATCATTGCAAATTGCTTCCTACTATTTGACAGCTTCCTTTTTAGAAGTTTCAACACTCTAGCTATCTGCCTTCAGCAGTGTATGATTCTAATCACTGCTATGATTTCATAATCCCCCTGTAATTCAGCAAACATTCCAGATTATCAACATATGCGTTTTGTGCTTTGGGAGAGCACAGTACAGCAAAATTTTGCAGTTGTAAGGCTTTTAGGTTTTGTAGCTGAAAAGTGCATACTGTTAACCAGGGGTAATTTCTTAGATATAGTTTATAAATATATGTAACTCTTTTGGGTTGTAGAGATGGCATTCTCTTCAATGAATGTAAGAAGTAAAGCTGCAGAGTTTAAAGCCAAATTCAGCAGGAAGAAAGAAAATTACTCCCATATATCTTCTGTATGTCATTAAATGGAAAATGAGATAATTCTTCTGTACATCTGAAAACTAAATAAAGAGGTCTATTCTCCTCTTAGTTTCTGTGGGTAACTTCAGCTAATTTTTGTGGCAGTTATACATGTTGATGGGAGAAAAGATGCCTCAAGTAGGATGATATGGTATACATATATTACTAAATAAAATGCTCGTTTTACTTAGGATAATCCATCTTTGTTCCAGATATACGCACGCACTCTTTGTACAGCAAGTATTTGAGTTGTCAGGATGACTTGATACATTTGTTCTTTGATGTCAAATTCACTTGCGTTGCTGTGGAATGGTTGCTACAGAAACCCCAGCCCAGTTTTTAAATGTATTGAGTTCACTCCTTTTTACTTAGAGAAGCTGGATTTGATTTCTTTCCTGTAAAGAAGTTCATAGTAAAATGGGTGAAAGCTCTAGAACAGCAGCAATAAGCATTAGTAAAATGGCTGCAAGCTCTAGAACTGCAGCAATAAGCATGGCAAAAATACCCAGATAGTGAGGTCAGAGACAATGAGGAAAAAAGTGATTTAAAGTCCAACAAACAAAGTCTATCTCTTGATAAAATGCTCCCCATTGTAATTGAAACCAGAGCTAAATTAGATCAATACCAAAATATTAAAGTGTGCCAAACCTGTTTTCTGTAGGCTTTGCTATAATTGGATTCTGATGTGAGAGATAGCTTAAGTAGGCAAAGTCTGTTGACTCAAGACCACAGAAAAAGAGCTTCCTGCTAAGGTATACAGTACTTTTATCTGGTGTTTCTTGAAGAATTAATACATTTCTATCTTTCCCTGCCATGCTGATGCATTTGAAGTCTGTATCTTGCCTACAATAAATCTCTGTCTTGCTTAACAAGAAACTATTTTACTGTATAAGCAAGGCATATTGACAACAGATTTAACCCAGACAACTCAGCTTTCTTCAATCAGAATAATGCTGGCCTGGTTTCAGGTTTCTGGGATACAGGCACAAATGGACATACCCCAAGTAGAATCTGCTTGTTTTCCCATGAATGCACCTAGTAGGAGGTCAAATAAAAATAAATATTTTGTCTGTTCAGAACAAGATAGATTACTGGAGTATTTGTGATTCAGACTGGAAATGTGATTACAACAAGCAGAGGTAGCACCAGAAATATATTCTGTTGAGAGTAAAAAAAACAAGCATTGTTTTCTCTGTGTCTCTGTGTTTTAAACTGTGCTTATTCTTTGTCTTCACTAATCAGATTTATGAAAATAACTACATGTATCTTAATGCCCCTCACCTCTTTGTAGAAGTCATTCCATTACAGAGTTAAGGAAAAATAGCCATTTGTGTAGGAATTTTTTAATGTAGGTATAACTTATGCAAAGGAGTAGTTTATGGACTTCCCCTGTGATAGTAAGAATAAATCAATTTAGATCCAGTATACCAAGGGCCTCAGATTCTCCACGGAGTTCCACCAAACAATGGAATAAATCGTGCAAGGGCAATTTGTCCCTAATGTTTTTGGCTATTTGATTTTGTTGAGGTTTTGCCGG
>VZTM01028010.1:12301-60233 GCA_013400555.1 Jacana jacana | reverse complement strand
AGTCAAGTGCCTTCACACTGTGCTTCAGGCACAGAAGACATTTTGCATAAATAACAAAAAATATATTCCATTAGAGGAAGAGAGATAACCTAACTTTTCTACAATGCAGAAAACTTGGGAATCAAGGCCAGTTTTGAATAAAATCTGTAGATTCCACATGCCCCAAGTAAGTTCTCTCATGTGCTGCTGGTTCTCTGGGTCATGGAAGAGAGCTGCTGTGCTAGGGTTCTTCCACTCTTCTGTTTAAGTGTACTTTTAAAAGTAGTATTTCAGACACTTATGGTGATTGGAGGTCAAGTTTAAGAGTTTGAGTTTAAATTCTCTGACTCTTCTTTCGCTCTTTATCCAAGCTGGCTGCACTTGTTTTGACTTCTCTCCATAATAGCGCAGTTAAACCGAAACACAACAGTTTGCTCAAGTGTGTGAGGCTTGAGTGATGCCATTCCCTGTAGTTTCTGTAGTCCCTGTGGACCTTATAAATGTCTGTCTTTTCCAAAGTCCTAGTTACTGCTTTTCCATATTAATTATTTTTAATTACAAATTGCTATTAGGAAAGAATCGAGCTTTAATTCATTGATATGTGATACTCTCTTTGAACTGATGGAAGCGCTAAGCAGCCGGCACTCACCTAAATGCTTGAATTATGTGGGTATTGTGTTTCTTTAGAAAGGTTAAACTGGTCTCAAGTAACATACACAACATGTCCTGTAAATACTGATTATCTTGGAACAGGAGCCTTTGGCAGGTGCAGACTCTGGGTTTCCATTGTGCAGATGTGGTTTTTTATGTATGTTTTTTTATGTATGTTTTTATGTATGTTTTTATGTATGTTTATGTATGTATATTTTTATGTATGTTTTTTTATGTATGTTACCCAGATCCTCTCTCCTGTTTTATTCCTATTGTTTCTTACATTGCTTATCCTAAGAGAGCTTGAGAGATTTAAAAAGTTCAAATTGTATCTTCTGAAAAATGCAGGGTTTTTTTGCATATCCCCCTCAAGAGCTTCAGTAGTATGAAAAGCTGTACATGGTCTTTTTTGTTAGTAATTATACTTCTGAAATAGAAAGTATTGAATATTTAATATTCACTGTAACTTAGACAATAGCAAAAAGTCACCATTACTGAAATTAAACAGTGTATAATAAATAACATAAACAGTAATTTAGCATTTCTGTCTGTGAAATAACCATAAACAGGATATTATTTTCTACATTTAATTTTTAGAACTTGTGAATTATATGTGGATGGTTTGTAGCAAATTTTAAGAATCCCACTGTTTCTTCATTGTCTTCAAATAAGCATTGTGGTATTATCTATTATCAGTTTTTCTTGAGAATAACACAAGGATGCTGAGTGCAGCCATACACATGAATTAATAAATGAAATCAATATTCAAGGGTAGAGCAAATATAGAAGAGTTTTGGAATATAATGAAACTGTTTAATCCTTTAAAAGTTTGTGCAAGTTTTTACTAATTTAATCCTGTTCTTTCCGCAAACTAATAATCAATGATTATTGCTATTTATTTTGCAGTAGTCTACCTCAGTAATGCCTCAGCTTATCATGTACTTCTGTAGCATTTTCAGCTATAAAATTTCCCGTCTTATTGTGGTGTCTGTTTGTCATGTGGTTCATTTAGTTTCTGTGTCCTGGAGTGAGAGTAGCAGCATCTCTCACGTGATTAAAGCTCACAAGATGATCTACTGCCAAACTGAATATGGCACCTAGTACAGTGCAGTGATAGATACATACAAATGCAAAATGGGGTAGCGGCCAAAAATGGACAAAGTAGAAATGTTAGGCAGATACAAATGAATGTCAATACAGCTTTGATATTTAAAAACGTTTAGACTTCTTACTAAAAGCGAGTTGTAATAGGTGAGGCAGCAGTTAGTCTACCATGCAAGTGTATGCCCCTGGAGCATTATTTGTGAGTGTTTCCAGAGATCAGAAGAATTGAACTTGCTGGGAGGTAATATTGTTCTTTCTTCACCAGATTCCATCAGCAAAAGTTTTTTGTGCTGTGTTTTATAAGATAAGCAAGCTTAAGTTCTGCAACCAAGTACCCCAAAACGAGAAGAGCTTCCGGTTGTGTAGTTTGAGGTAGGACCTAGTGGCTAGTGTCTTCAGCACCCAGGAAACTTCCCTTGAAGCCAAGTGTTGTGTGCTTTAAAGCTAAAACACTTGAGAAAATTCTTAATTGGAGACATTAAGAATTTCCTATTTCATAATTATTTTATCACTGCAATCCTTAGGTGGAGAAGAGTGTCCTGTATTGCTTTTGGGACATGACTCTTCCATTCATGGGTTGTTTCCAGAAATTAAATGCCCAGTGCTGAGAATATTTATTCAGTTGGGTTTGTGCACAAACTCTTCCTGTCTACTCTTTAGAGAGAGGATTTTATTGTTACTCAGTTAGGTTGGGAAATGAAGACTTCAGCCGAAATTAAAATTATTTTTCTGCATCTGCTCCAGTCATTTACATGGTTTATGCTTGTAAATTAGGTGTTAATGAAATCCAAGTAGGGTAACAGTGTGGAACATCTACAACTACAATTGACTGGAGAAGTAGAGAACATTAGAATATCTCTGAGGAGATCACTTCACTTGAGCAATAACTCTGAGGCGTTATGTGACATGCAGAGAAGCACCATTCTGTCACAGAAGTTAACTATGAAGAGAACAGAAAATCCATCTTATACAAGAAACTGTACTTTTTGTACTTTTCTTTAGTATGGATCTTTTTGGTTTTTCCCTCTTGTAGCGCTACTCCTCAACATTTCCATTTCAGCAAAGCAGCTGTTGCATGCACGGTGCAGAACTGTGCAGCAGCTGTATGCCCCTTTCCCAGGTGTCCTGCACTCCACCTGCCTGACAGCACCAAGCAGAAGTGATCTCTCCCGTGCTTCTCATTTTAGGTGTATTGGTTATAAAGGGATTTGGGGGTATGAATACACGTTATGAATGTTATAAGGAATGAGGGTTAAAGTTAGTAATTTTAGAAAACTGAATTATAAAAAGTTAGTGGTAGAATTATAGGGAACCTTGGCATTGTTTTAAATTTTGTATGCAATTAACTTTTGGGTGGTATTTGCCTGAGATGTGCAGGAGATTGCTACAGATTTAGTGATCTTGAGTAGAATGCAAACACAATACAAGGCTTTAGCTCTGAAGTTATATATTTGTGATACCTGCCCTTTTATCATTATTTATTGACAGTGTCATTCCAATTCTTAAAAGATTATTCATCATCTTAGAGTGATGAAAGAATGAATTAGGGCTGATTTAGTATGTGAAAGATCTCTTCAGTGCAGCTATCTCCTGGAGTCAGACTGTCACTATGATACTCTCTCTAGACCTCTAGATGGCCTTTTTCTGATGAGGATTTACCAGAGGGAAATGAGGGGTATACAGGTGAATTTCAGTTCTCTCATTGAACCAGTCTGGAGAATGTTTTAAAGTTGATGTAGACTGACAAATTAGGTTTTTCATAGTTCTAATGCTGCTGATTTAACAGGAAACTTGACAAAGCTGTTGTGCTAAACTGTCTGGGACTGAGAGTTTAGAATAAATGGAAAATGAACAGTGACTTGAAAATATAAAAATTAATATAATTAGGGCACAATGCGTACCTTACTTGGAGTGATAGTCTGTGAAACAAAAACCAGTTCATCTGCTGGGAACTAGCTGATCCAAAAGAGTAGCAGCTCTATTCTTAACCATGTAATGCTTGTGCGGGTTCTTTCTATAAACAAGCAAAACTGACCACCTCACGCTCTAAAAGGAAAAGGCAAATAGCATTTTGAAGGCAATATTTTTTTTTTCTTCTGTGCCTCCAATTATGCATCATTGAACAGCCAAAGAGTGTATCTGTCAATATGACTCTCATAGGAACAGATCATTGACTAGAGCACTTAGGTGTAAGAGCCGGATGGTACAGGATACCCCATGGCCACGTTTTGTACTGGAGACTTGTGTTTGACCCTAGCTATAAAAGTGATGTTTCTTCTTACATACTGCACCCATGAACTGCATAATTGCAAAGTCATTAATAAAACTGGTAAGGTCTAAGCCATGGCATTTATTAAGTCTGTGTGCAAAACATATTATAAAGATGTTTGCTGAAAAGAGAGTGCATTAGGATTGAGACCTCTCCAAATTTCTAATAGCATTCATTACTTAAAGAAATTCATTCAGATGGCACAACATTTAATTTTAAAGGAAAATTACAAACCAAATGAAACAACCGTGGACAGAAATGTAGGAAAGTAACTTTACTGTCTGTTACAGCATTTTAGTGCATAAGATCTCCAGTTATGATCTTTGGTGGTGCTGTGGGAGAAGTGTTGTGGTAGAAGCAGTCCACAGCAGTACAACCCCAGAAGAGCTGCAGCTCTCAGCAGCACAGGCAGTTTGGGGACTTGCTGAGCCAGATGTGGCCTCTGTTATTGGGCCTTCCTATCTTTTATATCTATATATTTGTGTCTTTGGCTTTAGAGCTGCTGGTTAGATCTTGGAACGGGGCTGTGTACCGTATTCAGCATGCAAGCTCTGATGTGCTTGAAAAAAGACTTAATGACGAGTGACCTTTTCTTTTCCCTCCCCTTGGAAAAACTCTCTTTTCTGGATTTGCCTTGTTGTGGGTTTTTGTGTTTCAGTGGCCAGAACATACTGCTCTTTCTCTTTTCCTCACCTGGGCAGGATGTGAATGCTGCCCCCTCATTTCACACAGCGCCCCGTTCCCGTGCTGTTTGGGCATGCTGATCACCGTGTGCTTTGTCAGGTCTTTCCAACTGGTTGAATATGTTCAATATTCAGTGACAATAAATTTTCCCAGAAGAAAGTTGTGCTCCAAGTTATCCTTGGTAGAAAGGATTTTTATTTGAAAAAAACCTTTGTTTAATATCTGTTTCTCTCCATAAACAGTCCCAAGGGTTTTGCTTGTCCATTCAAGAACAGTGAGGTAAGGGTTAATGTTAGGTAAAATGGGCAGTTCTAATTTAATCTAATGGATTATATAAAGCTAAGGATTCATAGAGCACCTTAAAGTAAAACCTAAAAGATTTGCTAGGCTATCGTTACTTCATACAATGTATATATGTATCATGGCACAACAGTTTCTGTGGGTTTGGAATTTAAATAGTCAAATAAATTTACAGATGTATCAGGTATATAACTCACTACAAATTTCAAACAGTTGTTTTGCCAAGATTAGTGTAATTATCTTAAGTACTAGCACATTGCTTAAAAAAAAAGAAGAGAAGGGGTAGAATTTAAATCCAAACATTTCATTTGGACATGCTCAGAATGAAATATTTTGAATTTTCATGGCAGAATGATACCTTGTGTTGGAATATAATTAAGTGCAATTGAAAGTGAAATTAAAATTAACTAATTTAAATACAGCCTTGTATGAATATTAAAAAAAAAAGCCCTGAAACAGCCACATTTGTGAATGAGGTGTTTTACTTTCTGTCTTCCTCCCAGTGTTTGGAAGGGTTATATTTTTTTTGGTTAGCTATGAGAACAAACACAAATGAATCAATTATTCACATTATGCTACTGGGATACTAAAATATTCAACTCGTTGATTTAGTGTGAGTGTATCAGTATTGTTCCCTCTCTCGAATTCCAAGCAGTTGCTTGGCCAGTACAACTGTTTTGTACCAACTACATCAAAGGAGACAATCATATATTCTTTGCTTATCATCCTGTGTTAGATGAAAAGTTATTTTCATTGAATCATACCCAGAGTAAAAAAAAAAAAAACACTATTTGTGATGTATAGTCATTTTTGGCTGTTATATCACAGTGACAGCTTCTGAAATGGAAAATTAAGACTTTGAATACAGTAAAATTGTAACACATTCTCCTCAAGTTAAAAACTACAGTTCTCAATATTGAGGTTTTGTGATTGAAAACCATATGTTTAGTGCTTGTAGTCAAGTCAGATTTTTTTATCTGTAATCTTAGAAGATTTTGAAAGAGAATTGCCTATAGGGTCTGGGAATGACAGATGATCAGAGATGTGCATTCTGAATAATGATGGGACATCCAGGTTCAATTGACATGAATTAGATATCTGTAAGAAGAAAGAACCATGTGGGTACTCTATGTAAACATTTCTTCTCATGGATTTGAAGAGCAGATTCAGTGTATCTGAATGAGAAAAAGAAATTATGAACACATTTTCATTGAAGCCATCTTCCTAATTTCTTCCAGTTTTACCCAAGAAGGACAGAGGCAAAGATTTTCAGACATGATGAAGGATTATGGCAATAGTAAGTCTGAAATTCCAGGTTCAGATTTCCAGAATTTGTAAGCATATCCCCTCTAAAAGCAATTCTGCTAATCCTCAGACTGAAAGAACTGAAGTTACAAGGTTTTTTTTTGCAGTTGTTGTTTTGCTTTGTTTTTAAATTCAGACCTGAGGAAGTTGAAGAGCATTATCTCATCATATGCCAAAAAAAAAAAAAAGAGCTTAAAAATATTAACGCTCATAATCTTGATTTGTATCTCTAGGAATGTTGTGTATCAACCTGTGAAACTGCTGCTGAAAGAATATCTTCCTCAAGATTATTCTCTCTGAACTCAAAATTTTTTAGAAAACTTGGGAAAGGTATATTAGTTCAGTTCATAGGCTGAGAGAAAAAACACGGTACAATGTTTTTGTTTTATTTTCCTCTTCTTAAGCATGTATTTTTGTACATAAACCTGTTTTTGAAACCCTAATGAAAACAATATATCACTTATGAAGAATTCTACCTAAGATCTTTGGAATCTTATATCTCCGTGATTGTTTAATTTGTCAAACTGTTTGTGAAAAATTCACCCTCAGAAAGTTATCTCATACATCTTCTCTCTGGACATATCAAAGCAATGGAAGGTAATAAGGGATATATGGTATTCATTTTTTTTCCTCTTTAAAGCATATGTTATGACTGGTACATAGGTCAAACAATCTTATTTTGGTTTCTTTCCGATCATTTTCTCAGACTGGGAATATAAATCAGTTTTCGTTAGTTGACATAGATTACTTTTCTTATTCCACTTCCCCCAGCAGCCTGTTTTCCTCCCTTTATACATGCTCAAAAACAAAACCACTTGGTTTTATTTCTGTCTGCTGTACTGTGAATATTAAACAGCTTTATGAAGTATTTTGCATATAGTAAGTAGAGCATATCTTACTATTCAAGAACATTTTTCTAATACTTAAATGCTTCTTTTCCAAACTCTTGTTCTAAAGACTAATTAGTTTATAATTACAAGTTGAATGTAATTGTTTGATTTGGGACCTAATAATTGAGGTAATAATCTGGATAAATTAAATATGAAGAATTATTTGATACTGAAAAATAAGAAATGAGAGGGAGGGAGGGAGGAAAGGAGGGAGGAAGAGAAAGTCTCCGGCAAACATTCTGTAGCACTTTTCTCCTGTCCATGGTCATGTATGCTTTAAGTTTAAGTAGTCTTCAGGCAGTGCATTGGGCTGTAAATACATAGGGCAGAAAAGGACCTGGGGGTGCTGGTCGACAGGAGGCTGAACATGAGCCAGCAGTGTGCCCAGGTGGCCAAGAAGGCCAATGGCATCCTGGCTTGCATAAAGAATAGTGTGACCAGCAGAAGTAGGGAGGTGATTGTCCCCCTGTACTCAGCACTGGTGAGACCGCACCTTGAGTATTGTGTCCAGTTCTGGGCACCTCAGCACAAGAGAGATATCGAGGTGCTGGAGCGAGTACAGAGGAGGGCAACGAAACTGGTGAGAGGCCTGGAGAACAAGGCTTATGAGGATCGATTGAGGGAGTTGGGGCTGTTTAGTCTGAGGAAGAGGAGGCTGAGGGGAGACCTCATCACTCTCTACAACTGCTTGAAAGGGCAATTAGCGATAGAACAAGAGGGAATGGCTGCAAGCTGCAGCAGGGTAGGGTTAGGCTGGACATTAGGAAAAAAAATTTCACGGAGAGAGTGGTCAGTCAGTGGAATGGGCTGCCCAGGGAGGTGGTGGAGTCACCCTCCCTGACTGTGTTTAAGAGCAGATTAGATGTGGTGTTGAGGGATCTGGTGTAGGGGAGAACTTGTAGAGTAGGGCTGATGGTTGGACTTGATGATCCCAGGGGTCTCTTCCAACCTAAATGATTCTATGATTCTATGATTCTAGGGCTAAAAATTATTATTTGTTTCTTTTGTGAGGTGACAACTTTTGTGATTATTTCTGTCTGCAGTGGTTAAGTCCTGCTGGGACAGTTTGAAAAGGTGGGAAGTCAATATTTGAAGAGTGCCATCTTTGGAAAGCAGGTATCAGGCCAGTCTCTGTGCCTGCAGGGACTGTGTTCAGAAAGATGCTGAAGCTTTCTGGGCAGTGTTGTTCTGAGAAGCAGCTCTTTGGGCACGAATAAATGAATCGTGATAAAACAAAGTGCAGTGATCCAAAAAAATTGTATCCCCACTTGCCTATTCCTGTTTGCCTTCAGTAATTGGTCTTTATTGTAGTTTAAGCAAAGATCAGGGATGGAAGCAGCTGACACAGGCACTTGTTTAAAACCTTTTAATGCGTGTATTGAATTTTAGGGGTACAGCATAGTCTTAAATGGTCATAAATGAACTTTGGATATCCAGATGCCTCCTTGAACAAAAGCTGGCATGGCATTAAGAGGGTTAAAGTGTGTGCCAGCCACATCTAGTTTACCATAGGACATTAAGGTTCATCACAGCTGATATTTGTAAATATTTTTTGAAGAGTTCTGCAGCATGGGCCTTCCAGGATTGGGAACTGTCAGTAAGATCATGCTGGTTGCAGCCAAGGTTCCCTTCCTGCTCTCATCATAAAGCAGTAATGAATTTGTATTAATGCAACAAGCTGTGACTCTTTTTGTGAGCATTGTTTTTAATATTTATCATGTATTATAAAAACTCTTGTATATATTTGTTCTCTAGAAAAGACCTTTTCTACCTAAGTGTAAAACTATATATAGATTACGTCTGAATCATGCACGGATAAACTTGAGTCTGAAAACCCTACTACTGCTAAATCTGCATCATCCAAGTGTAAGTAACAGGTAGAGGAGAACTTTAAATGAACCTCATTGAACCTGTTGATAGGCAATGCTGATATACACAGTGAAAAGAGTCAGCTGTAGCTTGCTATGAGTTGTTAATTCTGGAAATTTTTGTTTCAGAAAGAAAAGACACTTTGACTTATTTCATTATGTTGCATATAAATGAAAAGTAGGCAAGAGATAAATATCTGTTGTCATGACAAAGAAAGCAGTTGTAGCATTTGCAAGGAAGTCTGCTGACTTGTGTTTACTATTTTATTATTGCTTTCACATCTCGAGCAAAGCAAAATTATTCATTGTGGATTATATCGTTTGTTTCCATTAGTACATGAATCAAAGGAAGTTCAGCTCAGTCAAACAAAGGGAAAAAATGGATATTGGTGTCTGTGATTAATTTAAACAATAACTTGTTGAGTGTCCAAAAAGATATTTTAATGTCAAACATGAAATTTGGTGATGTGTAAAATTACAGTTTTCAAATGGTGGCAGTACCTCTCAGGTGGCTCATAGCACCCAATGAAGACCTTGCATCTGTTTGAGAAAAGACCAGGGTTTAAATTCCCTGGGAGAGGGCAGGGAAGAAAACGATACATGATAAGAGCATGTTAATTCTAGTCCCCTGAAATGAGATCTCACAGGGAGCAGTTAGTGTCTCCAGTAGAAACGTTTCATACGTTGTTTTTACAAGTAGATGATAGGTAAAACAGAAACTGTTTGGACGCACGTATGTTATCCAGACTGCACTTTAAATGGATGCAGAGGAACCAGGAAGCAGAGACCGGTTACTTACAGATGGGCTTATGAGCAGTGAGGGAAGCACTGTGGCAATGCATCTGTGCAGCTCCTTCAGCAATGGCTCTTCTTGCACAAAATGTCCTGGACCCATATGCAAGCCGTATCTCTTTTGTATGAATGTATGCAAGCATCTCTGTAAAAATCAGAATTCTGGGAACCACAGAACAGACAAATCCAGGCATGTGCAAAGCAGGGCTGATGGCTGTGTCTGGCTCCCAGCTGTGCCTGCGGGTCCATGGTAAATATGTACTGAGCCTCCCCAGTATGACCTGCACCTCTGCTTTATTGGAGAGATTTTCCTGTTGCTCAAAGTGTCCAGACCGACCCCCTTTTAGTTTGTTCATGAAGAGGCAACTTCTTTCAACAAATTGCACAGTTTTTTAGGAAATGCAAGTTTCAGTTTGCTTGTTGTCTCCTCTTACCCATTACATCTTCCATAAACCAAACTTTAAATTGGGAAAAAGGTATTTCAAGTAAGAAAAGCCTCAGATCTTGTCTGGCTGCCATCCATTTTCCTCAACCTTACATATGTTTTGGACCTGATTTTAAGTCACTGGAAAAAAATCTTCCTTGGACTTCGGTAAATTATGAAAAGTAGTTTTATATCATTTCATCCTGACCTGGACAGGAGTAAGTATTGGTTCCAGCTAGGATTGATCAGGAATGTCTCTTCTTAAAGTGCTGCAGTATGCAGAGTAGTTGGAAAGACATCTGGCTTTAGCATCAGTTCTTGCAGTAGCATCAGGAGTCCATTAGGACAGTGGGATATACATGAAGACTTCTGAGGAGAATTCAGGTCTCCTTTACTCATGGAAAACTCATATGGCTAAGTTACATTGCTTCTAGTGTTTGTGCTACCTTGATTCACACAGTCCAGTAAGTTTGTTTGTGGGGACAAACTTACATTGGCAGTCAGCAGTGGGTTGTGTTCAGGACACTGCAGTGGTTGTGGCAGTGTTTTCTTCTCTCCCCTGCAGTTGCTGCCTTGCAGTGGAAGCTGGCAAAGCTGGACACGTGCTGCAGGCTACAGCCTGGGCTCTGGGACCTGGGAGCAGGAGCCATTTCTCTCTTCTTACCTTAAGCCAGTGCTGCCTGTGTGTTAAATCTTCAAAGGTACCAGCCTGCTTTTCCGTGGAGAGCTCCTCTGACAGAGAAGGTCACCATCCCAGGGGTACCAGCTCAGTTCTTGGCAGAGTGCTCTCTAAATGGACTCATGACTCAGCCAGGGCTTTTAAAAATGAGTGGAGGTTCTTCAGATTTATCATTTGACATTCATTTAGTTCAGAGAGCAGCCAGAAGGGTATCTAATTTTCACATGGTGAGGCTGTCTGGAGAACATACCTCCAGTGAGCAGGTTAAACTTTACCTGCAACCAGTAAATGGAGAGGAGTCTGTGATTGTATGTGCTTAACCTCTGTAACTTACATATGTTTACGTATATATATTTATATGTACATATGTGAATTTCTGAATTGCGTATATTCTCTCTAAAACTTTATAAAATGAAGTAATGATACATTTTTGATGTTTTTTTCACTTAGAGCTACATTGCATGAAACATTATAACTAATTGCAGCACTGAGCTCAAAAGGGGAGTAGACTTTATTTTAGTTCCTGTCAGTTGCACTATTTTTTAATATTTAGTTAAGTCCAAGGTCAAAATATCTCCAAATGGCCTCTGGGTGAAACTGATCTGACAACTTGTTTCAGTGTTTTTCCTAGGTGAGTAAATAGGATGTGAACTACTGGAAGGCTGTACAGAGAAAGGCTCATTATCTGCTGTTGTCAGTCACGCTGCTCTGTTCATGAAAGAGTTGTGGGCCTCAGTCCTTACTGCTCTGCATCTTGTGTGATTGATTTTATACCAGTGATAAATAGATGTGACATGCTACTAAGTCATCATGGTAGAATATTCCCTTTAACTGCAGTGTTAGGGTATGATTTTGAAAGATGAAGCTTTAAGAAGTATCATTACATCCTTTCACTTAATTCACAATCAAGATTTGTATCAAAAATAGTTTTTTACAAACTTCTGAATAAAAAATAAAAATGTACAAACATGTACTTTTGTAAATTCTGTCTCACCCTTAACTATCTGCTGACAAAAATGATGAGGGACCCATCTTTTTTCTTTTGCTAGCTTTGAATTCTGCTCTACAGAAGGAATCTTCTTTCATCAATATTTCTGTAGCCTTTGGCTGTGATCTTATCTCTCTTTCCATCCTGCGTAGTAATGTTGTCCTTGGCAGTGTGGTGTGTGATCACAGTGAAAGAAACAATTCCTGCTATTCTAATTCATGCTGGTATTACCCATCACTCCCTCTAGCCTATCCATGTGTAATTGTGTACCAGTCTTAAGAATATTAAGGCTTGCACAGTCAAGTACTCAAATATTTACAGGCAAAAAAAAAAAAAGGCAGAACCAGTTCAGCCATCGCTTTGCCTCTTTCTATGCTGTATTCATGAAGGCTTTTAATTGGGTGAAAATTTACTCACCTTATCTCTTTGCCCTCCCTACGTATATTCAGTCTAAAAAGATGGTAACTATTCTTAAAACATCTGTTGCAATAAATACTGAAATGATAACTCTGGTTTTGCCTTCTTTTTTTATTAATAGTACCCTAAGTACTATTAATAGAAAGTATTAAGTACTCTGATATTAGCTGAGTATTCTGACTGACTTTTCATTTCAACAGGGGGTGCTGGTTGTAGCAGCGAATCTGTGGGTTTACTGCCACCAACAGAATATGTTTAAGGAAAGACATTGTGAGAGTGAAATAAAACCAACTGTCTTCAGTCCTTTTAGCATTAAGGGTACTTTTTCCATCCAGTGGAATAAGCTGCTGCAATGAAGGAAATAGTTTGGATATTTCCCAGTACAGGTGCTTTGTTGTTTGTCATCAGTTATCAGGGTTAATGAAATAGGTTATACCCCGAAGCTGGCAGGAGGTACAACACACAATGGATTTGGTATTTATTAACATTTTCTTCTAATTCTGTTTTGGGATGTCATAAGTATTTGAGATAAATGTCCCTGTGTTTTACTGCTGGATGTCCAGTGAACGTTGAGGGACTATAACATATCTGTGTAGAATATCAGATGTTGAGCAAAGTAAGTTTTAAGAAAAAAGTCTATCTTCTATCCATTTCTTTTGACACTCGAATAATTATTTTTTTCTTAAAAAATACAGTAATGTATTTTCATCTGGACAGATTTAAATATTTACAATATCCCACATGTAGTGAACTATTTTGCACCTGAACACCAGTAGATGGTAAAATGAAGTACACCCATATTTTAAGCATTGCCTGGAGCCTTTAGATTAAACTGTCTCTGATTTTTAAGGATCTGTTGATGCGCAGATGCACAAGTTAGTTTCTAATATATATATATACACATTTCAGCGCCCTTTCATTTCTAGAAAAAAAATACTTCAGTGAATGGAAATGGGCTTTAGATTTTGTAAGTACATAAATTAATACCTGCAAAGGTGTGTATGCTTTGATAAATTCAGGATTCCATCTGGACAGTGATAAGAGGTCTTAGTCTGTTCAGTAGGGATTTAACTAAATATCATGCAAATATTTATCTCAGATGGTGGCTGGAAATCTTACGTGTTTATTTCCACAGTTGTATTTCAACTACTTGGGTTATTTTACAAGATGATCAAGAGAAAGCAAAGAAGTGCAAGGATGTTAGCTAAATTTGTTATGCAGAAAATGTAATTCAGAGTAATCCTTGAAAACAGTTGGATGTAAAACTCAAAAGCCGTGCCTAAGCTTAGGAAACTGTAAATGTTTTGAAATTCATAGATTTCCAGCTATGGTGTTCTGTAATTTGAAAACAAGCAGCAGTACCAGTATAGTAATCAAGATAACTTAAACTGAACAAAATGCTTACTAGGTACACGAAAGACAGTCACGTCTGCTGTGCCATTTACAATGATGTCTTTAATTTTATGAATCAGCCATAAAATTACTATAGCAAATAAAGGGAGTGTTTCCTACATTGTGTTTGAATAGCAGTCGTCCTCCAAAGTTTGTTTACCACCTACAACAATCCCTGAAATGGGAAAATCTGATTCATAGAATCATTTGGGTTGGAAGGGACCTCTAAAGATCATCTAGTCCAACTCCCTGCAATGAGCAGGGATATCTTCAAGTACATTTTGTTTCTCAGTACCCTGGCCAACCTTGACCTTGAATGTTTCCAAGCATGGGACATGTGCCACCTTTCTGAGCAACTGTGCCAGTGTTTCAGCACGCTCATTGTAAAAAATTTCTTCCTCAAGTCTAGGCTAAATCTACCTCCTTATAGTTTAAAACCATTATCCCTTGTCCCATGGCAACATGGACAAATGTATCTTGTTGGGCCCCAAAGACTTCTGTATGTTCCGGTTCCTCAGGTGGTCACGGACCTGATCTTTTACAGTGGGAGGGACATTGGTGACCCAGCCCCTGTCTTGCGGCCCATCCACTAGAGAGGTACAGGGAGGGATGTTGCTAGTGAGGACCGAGGCAAAAACATTAGTGAGTACCTCAGCCTTTTTCTGATCCATTGTTATCAGTTTGACAGTTTTGTTCATCACACTTTCTTTGACCTTCGTTTTCTGGCTGACATACCTGGAGAAGCCCTTCTGATTGTTTCCCTTGCCAAGTTTGATTCCATCTGCATCTTGACTTTCCTGACCCCATCCTTACACAACCTGGCAGCATCCCTGTACTCTTCCCAGGATACCTGTCCCTGCTTCCACTGCCTGTGCAGTTCCTTCTTGACCTTTAGTTTGACCAGCAGGTTTCTACTCGGCTGTGCTGCTGTTTTGCCCTCCTTTTGTGATCTCGTACATGTGGGGATCGAGAACTCTTTGCTCTGTCGAAGGCATCCTTAAAGGTGTCAGCTCTGTTCTACTCCCTTGTCAACAAGGGCAGTTTCCCAGACGTCCTATTGATTAACTCCTTGAAGAGCTGGAATTTTACTTTCCTAAAATTCAAGGTCCTGACTTTACTCTTCCCCTGACCCTTATCCTTCAGAACTGCCAAATTCTCTAGTGTGTGATCACTGCAGCCCAGGCTGCCTCCAGTCTTGATGACACTTGTGTTCATGACCATCATGATGCGTCACATCCCTCCTGTTAGGGCTATCTATTACCTGACTTAAAAAATTAACCTCAGTGTGTTCCAGGACTCTCCAGGATTGCCTGTGGCTTGCTGTGCTACTTTTTGAGCAGATAAGGCAGCCAGTAGTAGACACCAACCAGAAAGCTCCCTTTGTTGGTCTATGATTCTTACCCATAAGCTTTCAACCTTCTTGTGGCTATTCTTCACACTCTGTCCGTTTCTTGTTGTTCAAGATCAAGTAATGGTGAAGTCCTGGACTTCACGGAGTGCACTCCTGTGCACTGCCACATCACTGTGCACTTCCCTGGTGTACAGTTGAGTCCAGTTCTGAGCTCCCCAGTTAAAGAAGGGCAGGGAACTGCTGGAGAGGGTGCAGCAGAGGGCTACAAAGATCATGAGGGGTCTGAAAGATCATGAGGGGTCTGGAGCATTTCTCTTACAAGGAAGGGCTGAGGGAATTTGGTCTTTTTAGTCTGGAGAAGAGAAGGCTGAGAGGGTATCTGATCAACACCTATAAATACTTAAAGGGTGGGTGTCAGGAGGATGGGGCCAATCTTTATTTTCAGTAGTGCCTAGTGAGAGGACAAGAGGAAACGGGCACAAACTTGTACATAAGAAATTCCATCTAAACATGAAGAGGAACTTCTTCACTGTCAGGGTGGCAGAGCCCTGGAACAGGCTGCCCAGAGAGGTGGTAGAGTCTCTGTCTCTGCAAACATTCAAAAGCCCCCTGGACAAGTTCCCGTGCAACCTGCTCTAGGAGGACCTGCTTTGGCAAGGTGGTTGGACTAGATGATCTCCAGAGGTCCTCTCCAAGCCCATAGCATTCTGTGATTCTGTAGTTTATGACATTTACTTACATTGATTATATATTCTGATGTCTTAGAAAGCTTTTAGGTCAGTCTTCAAAGTAAAAAATTACCTTCAAGTGTGCTATTCTAGTTAAGAACTTTCAATTTATTTTTTTTTTTTAACTTGATATTCAGTGAATGATTCTATAGTAATACTCCAGTGATTTATAATGACCAAAAGCTAGTAGGACTTAATTATATCAGATTAGTTGTAGATAATTGTATTTTCCACTTGTATTGCTACAGAAGAAATTAAAGGCAGGATTTTTTTTTTGGTTACTTCACTTATTTTTTGTAAGTTCTATTGCATCTGACTACAAATTTACAGCAAATTTCTGCAATGTGCAATGAAAAGGACAAGGACACTATGATGGAGTTAGTCAAGGTGTTACTAATTTTGATGGATTCCCCTGTGGTTCAATACCTGTCCTAGATCCCTCCATGACAGACACAAAAATACTTGCCTGTTGCACTGCACTCTGTCAGTATTGACTCTCTACTATTCAAATTATATAGTATTATACAGTGTGTTCTATTTAATACTAAACTCTATGAGCAAACTCCAGCTGATTATTTCTCCTTCCTGTACAACTGCTCTTTGCTCCTCTCTTCTGTACACATCCTTTCTTCTCTTACAGCTCTTACACCAGTGTCTATCTTTTGCACAGTACCTTATTATTTCCCGAGAGACATAATATCAGATCTCTTTCTGTATTATAGAAAGATTGGATTGACTCCATTTCCATCATGGAAAACTGGTTATCTTATTTAAAAATAATTACTTTACCTATAGAAGATTGGCAAATCCATGCCTGGCAAATCCATGTAGTATTTTAATCCATTTTCCACTTACCCGTACAACTTTTATTCTTTTTTCTTACAAAGATTTGCATATTGTTGTGATGAAAAAGATGTACCTATAATTAGCCTGGACTTATTTTCATCTTGTATGGGTGACAGCACCACATCAACATCAAGTATTTAGAAATTTTTGAGCTGCCTGGGTGTGAGAAAGCTCCAGAAACTGAAATAGTGTGTGGTGTAGAGCTACCCAAGAGAGCCCAGGGAACAGCATTGCCAGCTACACCCAGCAGGCACCAAAGGCGGCTCATATAGTGCTTTCCCTTTGGTCTCTGATACACCTTTATACCAACTTTAGTCAGAGAAGGTAATTAGTCATCATTAGTCATAAAACACCATCACTTTAGCTTTAATAAAAATACTTCTTTGTGATCTTGGCATTTCACATGCTTTTCTGGTGTATTCTGTAGCTTCAACTGAGCTCTCCAAGTTCTGGGGTTTCTGTTAAAGTCTACAAGAAATGACATGCTACCTTCTTGATTACAAAGTGATTTCTGCAGATGAAGGGGACGTTTATCCATCACCAGTGACCTGAGCTATTCATTCACCATTCTTTTGCCTTCTTTTTATTAGATTAAACTGTTAAATATGTGAGTCAAAGGATGGCTTGAACATTCTGTTCCTTTCTTGAAATCAGCGAATCTTATCTCCTGTTCTGTCAGGCCTACAATTTTTTTCTCGTTTTGTCTAACTGACCTCTTCCAGTTTGCATTATCTAAGCTGAACAAGAGGATCATTTAAACTCTATGAGCTAAAGCACCAAAAGAATGATGTCACTGTTCCTTTTTTCTACCACTGGCATATCAGAACGTATTATCAAAATGTGAAAAGTGGTCATAAGGCATTTCAGTCTTGAGTTTTTAACTGCTGCCAATCTCCCCCAGGTATGACAAGGTGAGTACTGTGTGCACGGTACTTGTTGCTGAAAGCGTCAACCTGAACCCACATCCATTTGCTAGTAAGGATGAGATCATTTAAACTAATAAGGTACTGAAAACCGGAGAGGCTAAAAGATTTTCTTTAATAAATTGATCACGTGGCAAGACATAGTGTCAGTACATTTTTCTATGCTTTTGATAAACTTAAAGGGTTATTCCTACTATGGTTTATTTGTATTTCTGACTAAACTCTAACTTGAAAACTGTATTTGAAAATACAGAACATATTAGCCAATTTTACCTACTGTATTTA
Source organism: Jacana jacana (assembly GCA_013400555.1). NCBI lineage: Eukaryota > Metazoa > Chordata > Aves > Charadriiformes > Jacanidae > Jacana > Jacana jacana. The sequence continues at coordinate 42,358 of VZTM01028010.1, read as the reverse complement.
CCCTCCAAAATAGGATATCTATTTAGTTATATATGCAGGTGAATTTTTTTCCTAGGTTATAGAGAATGAAATGAATCAGAGTGACGCTACAAGAATTTTAATCTATAAAGTAACCTGCAATTTTGGTTTGACTCGGAGAGAAAAAAGGCACGTACAGTAGACGTTTTTGCTTTCTGTATTGTAACTCTACTTGTCTGTACAAAGGACTTCAGTGTTACAGGTCAAGATCAGACTGTAGGAAAAAGGGAATAATTCAGTTCCTCATTTGATGAAGAAATTGAATTATTTCCTTTTAGCTTGACATTGTCACTAGACTTTTTTCTTTAAATGTCCGCAAAAACAATTTTCAGTGTCAATATAACCGGTCTGTAATATTCTATTGATGCTAATTTATAAAAGTACTTAGTGTAGGCTTATTTTAAATGCAATGTGTAATTTTGTGGCAAACCTCTTAGCGGGTCTGCAAATTGACATCTCCTGTAATCAGCAGCTCAGAAACAATAGTTTTCAATCAATCAGTGAAGAAACTCTCCTGTAATACATGTACAGTTCTCCAGAGAATCACTGTGCTTCATAATTCAAACATTCACTTCTTCCTTGTGAGTCATAATAGAACAGTGACCGTTTGGAGCCCTTTAAAATGACAAAATAAAAGGAGTTCAACACTGAAAAGAAAAAACTGCCAGTTAAAAGCTGGAAACAATTTCAAAATTATGCTTTTTCCAGGCAATAAATATTCAAACTTCAGCTTAGACCTTTCTGTTTAAGCAGATGTTATTGGCGTGGCTTGCTACTTTTCTCTAAAAGAATCGGTGCACTTCGAACAAGGTTTTTACCTTTTAACTACACTAAGTGCATTACGGGGGAAGGATGGCAGAATTCATCATGTCCTGAAATGTTTCCCTACATTTCTGTAACCATTACAGGAGTATTCGCTCCAAAGGCAGTGTTTGTATTTATTTTCTGGTATTTATTCATTAGTATGTTTTTCTTCTTTGCAGTGTTTTTCAGTAGGATTTCCACACTCAGTGCTGGTTTCATATTTTTAACGTTACCTCTGGAAGAAGAGCTGAATATAACATTAATGAGACTATGGATAATTGGACAAAAAGAAACACTCTTTTCACTGTCTGACTTTTGTGTCGCCACTTCATCTTTGGTACAGACATTCCCCGGACACCGTGCAGTAACAGTTAGTTATGTAGTAGTTCAAGCAGAAATTACTCTTTTATTCACCCCTTCTTAGCATTCAAAGGTCTATTAATACAAAAGTGAGTAAGATTAGTTCCTCTTGCTCTAGGAAGGGGCATGCCCAACACACCAGTATGTGGTATAGATGGACTTTAATTACATGTAGTAGTTTCATTTTTTAATCCATTTCACTGACAGCTGAAGTAATTTTCCTCAAACAGCAGAGTAGACGAGTTAATCTTTGTGTTTTGAGCAAAGGATAGTTTGCTGACAATAATTTCTCCTTAAGATCCATGCTGACAACTAGATTGAATTTGCAGTATGCAGTCTTGGATGTTGCATAAACAGTTTAGGAGCAATTAGATTTTGGTTTATCCTGTCCAGGATCAAGGAATATTTTCAAGGTGCTGAATGATCTCGCTGTCTTCAAAATCTGTCCCACACCATTTATGAAAAAATTCTTTTACAGGCTTTTTTTATTCAAGGAACTGTTAAGGGCACTGGTTGAGAGGGTGGAATGTGCTTGTTACACACTTAAGCTTAAGCTTTTCAAGTCAACAAAAAGGCATTTATTATCCTTAGAAGCCTTTGCGGAGTTACATTGTGATGCTCTTCCAGCCTTGGTACAGCGTGATGAGTAAAGCTGTTTGGGCAAAGGCAGCAAAAATGGGTGTTGGAACTCCCTTTGCGGTAACACCAAAAGAATAAATAGAAAGTCAATGAGCTAAGAAGTAAATATTTATAGATTTAAACTGTTGGTTTGTCTTGGTAGAATTAATTGCACAAATATTGGTGCACAGTGATCCACATAAAGCGTTCCTTTATCAGGAACAAAGAAAGTGAAATCTGACACAAGAGAGGTTTAATGGGTAATGATGAGTGTCATTCTTGTAGCTGTTCATTTTATCTTGGCCTTAGCAACAACATGTTCTACAAATCAGCCCAAGGATGTGAGTGAACTGATGTAGTGTCTGATATTTTATATTGTAAGAGCGTTTTACTTATAATCACAGTGTTAAGAGAGGTATTAATAGTGTCATCTGGAGCTACACTGGGCTTTGGCCCAGTGTTCCCAGAGCAGCCCGTGTGTACTCGTGTCTGCAGGCCTGGCTGGGCCTGGTTTAAATGGAGTCATCCAACCCAGTTTTAGAGTTAGGGTGGTTTTTTCTAATAAAGATGTTCCCTTTAATGTCACCACACTCAGTTTTCTTACAGTATTTCCTAATTCCATTTATGATGGCTTATGCCAAAGAAAATACAGCCTGGGATCACGTATGTACTTTGGTAGCTGAAAATAAAAAAGGGTGTTCCTGCAGGGTCAAAATATTTTACCAGAATTTCATTAATTTTTCCAGTGTTAATACGTGTGTTAAGAGCATTAACTAGTTATGCACTATTTCATGTAGTAGTTCCTCTAATCTGTTTTACAGTAGCTGAAACAGCTTGAGGGTTTGATCAGTAATAATTATTTTAAATAAATATTTGTACACATAGTTTTATTGGAAATTCTACAATTCTTGGGGAAGTGATTTACTGGTATTACATTGTAAATAGATTAATTTTTTTCCTCGGATGAAGTAGTGTGAGTATTTTCCCTGATTTATACCTTTGAACACGATGATCAGATGTAATATTGATTTAATGAAAATATTTATTTCTTCTAGTGAAAGGACAAAATTATGAGGAACTTGCTGGAGGGCATTCAAAATATATGTAAGAAAAAATGATTAGGAAGTTCAGTCTGGAATCAGTGAAGTGAATCTCTGAATGTCTGAATGAATCTCCATACACATTGTGTGGGATATAGTACCATGGCACTAAGCTGTGCCAGGACTGCTTACTTGCTTCCAGTTTTCAGCACTTTATTCCATGTCTTAGGACACTCTGGTTGTTCTTAAAAGCCCAGCCTCAGCATATAGGAACACTATGAATTTTTCAGAGGAATTGCAATGATTTAGAAAACCGTGAAATGCCAGTGCTAAAGACTCAGAAGACAGAAGGCCAGCAAAACCTGTTATTTGTACATGCATCCCCATTTACACTGGTGTGGAGCTGATGTCCTGACTTCTTACTTCAAAATTTTATGGGATACAGCTGATGAGGTCACAGAGTTAACTAACCAGAGCAGGATTTTTCAGCAGTGAGTAAAAGGGGTCTGAATTCTAATTTTATTCATTTACAGCAGGACTTTGTACAGCCAGATAGACATTTTGAAATGGGAGGATCTGTGTGTCAAAATGTGTCTTCTGTTTTAAGTGCCTCCATGTAGACCACTTGTAACAAGAGACCGATTTTAAACAGTTCTGGGGAGCAAGTAAGTCGGATAATTTTTTTAAAAAACCTTTATTTTATAGCACCTATTTTTGTATTGTTTTCTGGAGGCACCTTCTCTAAGAGTACCCTTTATTTTCACTTCACTTCACTGAAGAGGAAAATAAAACACATGAAGGCATATGTTCCACAGAGTTCTCGAGAATAAGAAACTACTGTAGTTTGTAGAAGTACGGAGCTGCTCTTGAGTTTTGCGGAGTGGTCTCGGGGGAGTAGTGGTGCTGATAAAACCGTACTGCCTATCTCCTGGTTTCAGATCATGTGCTCAGATTCCACTGTATAGGATTTCTTTATTTTGATTGCTGTTCTCCCTACAACAGCATCCTTTGAAGCTTATTTGGCCATTTATTAACCTTTACCTTTAGTGGGTTTTTTTCCCAAATATTAATGGGGAAAGCAGGGCTCTGTCCTGATTGCACCGGCAGCGTTGCGACACAGCTACAGGTTTGCCGAAGGAATCAATTATGATTTGGGAGATGGCAAGCCCTGGGTGCCTGCCAATCTGCAAATGGACTGGGCAGTTTGCTATTTCTGACAACATGTGTGCAATCGTAAATTACTCAAAATATGCTTTTTTTTTTCTCAGCTTCTTTTGCGACAGCAGGTGACGTGTTGATGTTAGAAATAGCAAGTAATGTGATGTCTTATGATTGTGCCCTGGAGTACTAGCCAAATTCTTGATTCCCAGTGATAAAGAGATCCATTATGTAAGATTTGTATGTTTACACCAATGCTTCCGTATTATACTATTATTCAGTGGACTATTTTAGTAAGGTGATATTTTGATATAAATATCGCAAGTCAATATTTTTTCTTTTGTCATTTTTGGAAAGCTTTGTTACATGCATGTCAATAGTGAGACAGCATTTTCAGTTATGTAAAGCAAGATTTCTACCTCTGTAAATTGGATAACTCTGCATTTAGATACTCAAAAGATTTCAACGCTTCTCTTCCTTCTTTTTTGATATTTTTTCCCCAATGTCTCTGCTTGGGATATAAATGCAGCAAAAGAAACAGAGTTCTGAGTATTGCATTCAACCTAAAAACTCATTTAAACTCCTTCAATTAAGTAGCTGACACCTGTAAAAGGAAGGGAAAAGGCATGCGTGTGGTCAGTAGCTAAGGCGGAGCAGTGGTGGGTCCCAGTCTCTAATGTTCCTCAAGTGATGACTGGGATAGTTTGCGGTACTGCCCTGCATAGCCTTCAGGAGTAGGGAATGTAGTCTGGGCTGGGGAATCCCAACCCCATTCAAGATTCCTGACGGGTTTCCGTAGCTCATGCTGGGAGTTGGGGCTGCACGTTACAGAGAATAGCTGGAAATCAATGTTCTGTAACCTGTGCTTTAGCCAACAGTTGAATCTTCAAAGTGAGGGGACACTATACTGAAAAGAACAGGTGACGGATAAAGTGAATACCTGGACTTCAAAAGCCCGAGAGAGAGTTCCCAATCCACTTTGCAAAAAGTAATTCATGCCTACAAATACTGTGTCTTACTGTCATTGTTTAGCAAAGGCAGAGATATCTGCATCTGCAATTTCACTAATGCCTGCCAGAAGTTTTATGTACCCATTTAGAGGGAGACTGCTCTTCTGGTGTTTCATCCTTGTATACTGTTCATTAATAAAATGAGGGAAAAGCATTGTCCTGTGGGATGCTAATCCTTTCTCAGACCAATAAAGACAATAACTGAGCAAAAGATTTTGCTATTTGAGTTCTGAGCAACTGTTTTTTAAAGAAGATAATTTGTACCCTTTTAACGATGGAAACCTTGCATTGAGCAAAGGCATCTCAGAGCTTGACAAGTTAAAAACATAACAAAATGATCTTAAGACTCAGCAAATACTCCTTCATATTAGAGGGAGCTTTCCAGTTGGCACAGTTAGACTTCTAAGGCAATTATATAAATGACAGCAATCTTGTTTTTAAAAAAATGGTATGACCAGTGATTTCTAAGTTTATGGTCTATTAGGTATTCCTAAGTCCTTACCACTTAGTTTAAGGGAAATATGTTCATAACTTGCTGGAAATTTATATATGGAAATTGTTAATAAAATTGCTGATAAAATTGTGGGTCTGTAAGATGAGAAGCTCATACACCAATGTAGTTAGGCTTATTTGCCTTTAGAGAAGTTAATTATTAATTGCACGAATACAGTTTTGATGATGAAGAAACTTTGTGTTTGTAGTGTTAATCAAATGATTTTGCTTCAGCCATCCTGGGTACTTCAGTATTTCCTTTTTCAGTATAAGCTGAGGTCAGTACTGAAAGATCCTCAAGAGATCATACACCTGCTTCACAACAGATCAATTATTCCTCGCAGATATTTGTCCTGTCCTCTGTCCTTTTTACACCTCTTAGGTGTAAAAAGGTGCTCTACTAAAATCTATCCTGGATTCTTAAAATCCCGAACTAATACTCTGAAAGTACAATAAATATGTTGCTTGATGTGCCTCATTTTGGTGCATGCAAATGTGATTTAATTCATCAATGCTTGTAATAAATAACTTCTGTGCTGGTTAGAATTGGAGCACAATGCCTGTTCTCCCGGTAGGTTGTAGAAAGATGAATTTTGCAGTACTGTTCATTATCTTTCTTGGTTTGTGAATGATTTAATGCATATTAAGTTCTTTTTTCTCCTGAATACTTGAGTGTCTAAAGTTACTATGAATGATGTTTAAAACCTTATTAATAATTATTATCTTGCAGTCCATTGGTCTCTGTTGATGATACTGCTGGTTCATTTGTTCTTTCTTTGATCCATGAGGAATTTCCAGGGAATCCAAACAGTATTGTTAAGAGAATCCTGCCATTTGACCCAAATGTGTGTGGTTCAAAAGCCATTTCCCCCCGCTCCCGCATAGATAAAAAAGTAAAATTTTCAAATCAAGTTTACAAGGGTAGTATTTAAAAAACATCATGATGATTTTGATGTGTAAATTTCACTGCCATCAAATTTTAAATTCTGAATATTGCGTAGTTTTTTTCTTTTTCAGCTTAGCTTAACTTCCTAAGGAGAGGGAGCTTCCCTGTTCTTGTTTTCACACTGCAGCCCAGTAAGATGATTGGACTTGATGATCCCAAGGGTCTCTTCCAACCAAAATGATTCTATGATTCTATTCTGTGTTAAGAGTCCAGCTCAGTAAGTCTGGTGCAGAGTGAAAAAAATTCAGAATTATTACAATAATTGTGAAAGATGCAAAAAAAAAGGTGTAAACCAGTGAGTACAGTTGGTAACAAGTTTTCTCTACCACTCTTAATTGTGAATAACCAATACCAACTTGTATCCAGTTCCAGGAACTGGATACAAGTTTATTTCCAAAGAAAATTCTTATGTCTTGGCTCTGGGTCACACAAGCACTTTGCTGTTCTTGCAGGAAAAATTCTGCTGCTGAAGTACCTAAGATTACTCTGAGTAAGTTTCATTCACGGTGAAAACAACGACGACATTATTGTTATTAATCATTAGATAGGGCATAGACAATACTTGTCAGACTCCGGACATCTTTATGTGCTGGAAGTCTGTCACCCCTGGAACTGTCTTGACTTAAAGTTGTCATAGAGGAGAATGCTGTCATCAGACTCTGAGCAAGGTCCTTACTCACTGTCTCAAGCGAAGCTTGGCATAATTATGAATAAGTCTTTCCTTCTTTTTCTATCTTCCCTCCGTACATAAGCATACTCTCTGCCTGTCTCCTCTGTATTTCTCTCAAGTGGTAGAAAATGAACTGTGTTAGAAAACAAGTGGAGGCTGACTGATAGCAGATGAATGCCAGACAAGTATTGCATGTATGTGTTATAACTCAGCTTCAAAACGGGTAAAGATTGTGTTAGTCTTTATCGGGAATGAAACATTAACTGGTTTAGAAGAGCTCAAATATAGTACTACAAGCACACCTACACACACAAGTGCTGAAAGATTACTACAAGATCCTAAAAACTTCAAAGTTTGGAAATGCATGTGAGATATTATTTAAACTGCCTTCTGTGTAACTATGGTGTAATTAGAAATTGTCTGATGATTATTTTTACAGCAAGAGAATGGCTTCTTGGTTCAGGGCTGAACTACAGAGTTTTTGTGTATTGTTAATTCACTTAAAATCAAATTATCCCCAACTGTCCATTAATTTTCTGTTTCCCATTTCTGATTTGAAGTGTTGATCCGGTTTTGAAAGACCAAATCCACTCATCAGAAGTCATGCTTTGAAAATTCAGGAGACCGAGTATTTGTGATAAACTGGTGTCGTAAGCCGAGCAGCCAGCTTCTGTGGATGGAGAAGCTCTGAAAATCCAGGAGGTAAGTCATGGAGCACAAACAGAAACATGAGTATGAGCATCTTGCAAAAAGCAGACTCCATATTTTCAGTCAGCGCTTCGTACTTTTTTAACACTGGACTGAGAAGGTGTTGAGCGCAGGAGAGAGGCAGAATCTCTGGCCTGGCTGCTGGTGTTGCTTGTCTTGGAGAAAGATTGGCTTTAGCCCTGCAGGGATGGTGCTTGGGTAGTGTTGATGTTCCTAAGAACCTGTAGGAGCATCACGACCGCACAGGGAAGATGGAAACCTCAGAGGTCATAGCTGTGAAGCAACTCCCTGAGTCATATTTTGAAGTCATACTTTCACAAGATCTGTAATTTAGCCAAATCTGATGTGATTTTCAGTTTGAATTTTGAAGGCAGCTTCTTTATATGTGGCTGTTCCTTTCACCAAAACACAGGGTTCTTAATTTGTTTCTTACTTTGTTTCATATTTATTAATGAAGCACTTTATTGGTTTCCCTTCATTTTGGAAAAGGCTGGTTGTTTTATATGCCATTCAGCCTACAGAATTTCAACTAACCTGGAAAGCTTCAGCCTGACTGATGAAAATTGAACAGGACTGTAAGAAACTAGTACTGTTACTACTTGTCTGTTTTGCTGAGATTTGCTTTTAATTGGCCTATTGGATGGGTTTCTCCTTTTTTCTTGAATGTAGCCTGGACCAAAAAAAAACCACCAAAAAATCCCAATCCCAAATGCTATTCTTGGAAACATTGCTACCCTGAAGACACATCTTTGCGTGTCTTCCCTGCTATGCAGTCAGCTTGCAAAGGAAAAGGACTTTTTGATACCATTCCTGGCTTGCTCAATTTTTTTTAAAAACTGTAAAACACAAGCTCACGTAAGTGAGGTACCTTCCCTGATGTTATTGTTCTCCTTTGATTTGCCTTGAATACAGAGTTCTAACAGGAACTGCTGCATCACTTACGGTATTCTGATATTTGAAACCAAATTATGAAATAAGAATCTTAAAAACATTAACCCTGAAGGACTGTAAAAGCAGACTAACAGTTCACAGCTTACTTTTAATCGCACTGTAGTGAAAGATGTCATTAGCACCCACCTGCTGGGGCTTCCATGCCACCACAGTTGAGTGGCTGGGCACACTTCTCTGCAAAAGTAATCCAGCAATTCGGTTTGCTCTTTTCAAAGGCTGAGTCATCGTTGTTTCCACTTGTGTGCAGCATTCAGGATCAAACAAGCAATATTCTGATTCAGTGTGGGACAGGGTATAACGACGGGTTTTCTGGAGAGAGAACAGGAATGCAAGATGGAGGCATTTGCTATTACTGAACATACAAAATGAGGCAACATAGAAATAAGACAGGACAACTATTATTACTCATAGTATAGGTAATAATTGGAACAAAGAAAACAAATAAACACTGCTGAGAAACCAACTATTGCTGCAGAAGCCCATGTCTGCTCTGACAGTGATGATTTGTGTACACAAAGTTGAGGATAAGTAACTAAACTAAAAGAGGAATCTTGATGAATGGCTTTTGACACTGATTTTGAAATTATTATGGAGAGATTTCCTCTCCAAAATGGCTAATGGACTAGCATATTAATCAGATAGAGCATGTAGCACATGTAGTTCTCGCTGCCAGAGTCTGGATCTCCTTCAGTTCCTTAGTTCATTGCTAAGGACATTAGGGCTAGCATCCTAACGATATCTTCTATTAGTATAAATTTTTCATTTATACTAATGAATTAAAAATGGAACAAGTGTACAGACATAGGAGATATAACAGTGATTTGAGCAGCTATAAAAGTACAGTTAACGTCTCCTACAGTTCAAGCTAGACCAAAAACCAGCTAATTTTTTTTTCTGGAGATTTAATTAAATATCTTTCATTCCAAAGCAGCGTTAAAATAACTGTGAAATTTTACTTGATAGTAAATTACTGTGAATCATTCAGTTCTATGACTTACTTTTCCATAAGTGTTGTTAAAAAAATATAAGTGAAGAAATTCTGAAATAGAAATCCACATGTTCCAAAAGATCTAAATAGAAAGCTTTCTAAAAATGCTTTTTTTTCTAAATGAATTTTCCCCATACAAGTAGGCAGCATCCATCATCTTTTCCATGGGCATTAGCTTGGGACAAATAGGTATTTTCCCAGAGAAGAATTTCTGTTGCTGCACTGTATTTAATTGCTTTTCCTTGATGTGAAAACGTTTGGGTCCAGTGCTTACTGGATGCTGTGGAGTGTTCCTCTCACCCTCTCAAGCGTTCTCTTTTCCTCAGCAACTAGCTCAGGTGAGTGTAAGTGTTGAAATATTGGCCTGCAGGGACAGCTGCTGCTCATGAGATTTTAAAGCATAAGGTTTCATTGGGAAGACTTAGCTAAGCTCTGTCCTTCAATGATTGTACTGGATACTGCATAGATTTTAAGCCAAATTCAATGCATACTGTATGTTTTTACATTACAACTGTCCTCCACAATGTAATTTACATTAATAGCATGATTTGTAGTAAGAGCGTGTGGATCCCTAGTATTTTATCCTCTTTGAAATCAAATCTCTGCTCATGAGTAGGGATTGGGTAGTAGTAAGAGAGTTTGCATTGTAAGGATCATGGCAGAAAGGGTTTCATAAGGAGAAAGGCTTTGCATTGTTTACAGAAGACACACTTCTTTTCTAGAAAATCATTCTCTAGCTACGTTCTCTGGGTAAAGAATCCCTTCCCACAGTTCTGAACCTGTTTGGATCTTCCATATCACAAATCTTTATCGAAGTACAATACAACTTAAAATGTATTTCCGATGAATCTGCATTTATGAGCTGATTTCAGTGTTGGAATCAAGCCTTTCGTATCAAGTAAGTCAAGCCCAGGGGAAGAATGTAAATATGTTCTTACTGCAGCCTAATCCATGGAGAAGAAAAAGAGAAACATTCTTTATTAAGAGGTGGTGTGCCTTGTGTCTGTATTGAGCAAATAACTTAAGCCTAGAGATAGGACCATTCTTGTAGAAAGAAAGCAAATAAAAGTGAGCATAAAACTAGAATAATTTTAATTTTAATTTTTTTAAAGTGGGTGGTTAGTACTTAATCAGACTTTTTCATTTATAATACCTATTTAAAATGTGCATTTATATTATATTTAATTTATCTCCTGCTTGCATGCATATAATGATCTAGTTCTTAGTAACAGTATGACCCAGTAGTTGGTAGCAGGAGGTAAAAGAAAAGGAGAACAAACAAACCATGATGTTTCAAAAGAGATTAATAAGAACTGTGATTCTGCAATTGATTGTAAATTAACATGGGATGAAATTGGAAAAAGTTTAGAGAAGTATGTACTTACAGCTTACAAGAATATAGCTTTGTCTGACTCATTCTTTAATCCTGTCAGAATTTTGAGACAGGCTGCACAAAGAGGGTAGCCAAGGACACTCTACTTTCCAAAATGATGCTGCTGTACTTGTTGAAAGCAATGTGGTACACAGTGTAAGGACAGCAAGTGCCACTGAGAGGCCTCATCTTAGAAAGGGTAAGGAAAGAAGTTGGTTAAAAATTTTAATTGGTGTTTCTTTTCTGCCTGGTACAGTATGTATCTCTAGAAGGTCCAGTTCAGCATTGACCAGTATGAGGATTTTGGTTGTGTGAATCACTGTAAGAATGGGAGCATTGTGGCTGTGAGACTTGGAAAAGCTTTTGGAAGCTGATTGGAAGTGATATTCTATGTGTTCCACAAGTTAGGCTTTAGCTTGTCCTAGACAATGAGGTGGCAGCTGTTGCTACTGTTAGATTTTCAACTGTCAGTGATGTGGGTTGCTCAGTGTGGGTGCTGAGATGTCAGCTGTTAGTCATATTAGGGCTCTCAAGGCTTTTCATAATTTTCCTGTCTACTAGAACAGTTTGCAGTGTGTCACTGGTACTGTCTGGTGTTGCCCTGGAACTGTTATACATAACAAAGTTGCAAAATTATTATTTTATTTATGAGTAGTAAATAGCAATGCTTTTATGATTATTTAATACTTCCTGACTTTTTTTAGTATACTTGACTGTGTAGTTAACTGCAAAACCATCGAATTCTACAGATATTCTAAAGGTCCTTTCAACTGAAATTTTTGAGGATGAGCAATAGTAGTACGTTTCTGGGTGTGACAGTCCAACAAGGTGAACCCTTAAATCATTGGAGTTCAGTTCCATACACATCTAACCTCTGCACAGTAGATGTTGTATTGTGTTCTCCTGTAGGAATCTTGTTAATACAATGGCAAATGAGCTGAGTTTGAAACGAAGGAATGAACAAAGTAAGAATCTCAGTATCTTCTATTTTGCATCTCGTTGATCTGGAAGAATCTCTGCTGTAGCAAGAAGATGTGCTTAGGGTGTACGAGACTAATGGCATCATCATTGTAATAATTACTCATCAGTCGTGAATATAGACAATCAAGCTTCTATTCTTAGTTGTGTGACTGAATTGCTGTGCATTAATATCTCACCTCTCTGTGTTCCTGTATCTACATCTTTTAGAATATAATTACTTTCTATAACAAAATACCCCAAGATCCTTTAAAGTATGAGGTATGTAAGGTGCAAAATGCTACTACAGCACTCAGCAAGCTGGATCTGCCACAAACAGTATGAAATACGCCTTAGAGGATCCTAATTAATTTAGAACCACGGTAAACAAATGGCTTGTCACTTTCAGTTTATATAAGTATAAAAAAAAGTGGAGGTTGGGGTTAGAAACACTCGCAAGAACATATGCTTAACAAACCACAGTAAGCAGAACAAACCAGAGAAAGTCTAAGCAGAAGCAGAGATAACCCTGGCACCATCAGCAGATTGTATGGCTACGATCCAGAATGCAAACAGAAGATTGTTCAAACAAGTCATTCATATATTTAATTAACTATGGCGAAGTGTTCCAATTGTGAGAGGTTATTTTAATATTGTGCAAATGCCATACTAACCACATGCTCACCCCTGTTCCTCTGGAGATAACAGCAAAACTCCCACTGACTTCAACGGGAGCAAGACGGGACATTGAATATTGAAAATTGGGGGTTATATTGGGCGCCATTAAATCTTCAAATCTGTGAAAACAGCAGACTGAAGAGAGCAGAATACATGCTGTTTTAATAGAAATCTTGGCAATTTATGATCTTTTTATATCCTGAACTCTTAATAAAAAATTAGGGTAACTATTTAAAGTTGTGTATTTCTATACTGTATAATTAAGTGTATATACCTATGTGTACACAACCACACCACACGGAAATAGGTGTATGTGCTGAGGGAAAGCCATTGTATGTTTGATCTTTGTTCTGGCCATCAGGCTGTGGCTGAACAGCCATGGCCAGGAGTGATGTAGCCCTTGCCAACTGTGCTACCTCTGCTGCCCTTGGAGAGGGAACAGGAGGAGGCTTTGGATTGTTTGTTGGTTTTCATGTGAAGTGGAGGTAGGACTGAGAAGACTATGATTAGAGCCAGTCTATGCACTGCCACTGAAAGGGCACTTGCCCAGCCAGGCTTCCCTGCCAGTTGCCCTGCACTGGTAGACTTGCTCATGCAGCTGCTCAGATGGATTCTCAGGCTAATAAGGCTGAAATCAACTCACCCTCCAATGAATGTCTTTTGAGCCTTGTAAGTTCTCTCACGCAGCTGGTTTTGTAGTTACTTAGAGTGGTAGTACGGGAAGGGAGGGAGCACGGGACAGCAGGAGAAGTGCTTTTGGAGGCTGTGTGGCTTATATCAGCTATAAAACCATGCTGCCAGTCCTGCAGCAGTGATGGATCCAGCCTGCGAGCAGACAGGAGGAGCTGAAGAGCCAAAGAGGAGGAAGTAGTGGGGGCCCCAAGAGGTGAGAGGCCAAGGGTGGGAAAGAAAAGTCAAGTGCTGAATCAGTGATTTGTGAAACGCTGCCAGTTTTCTAACACAAAGGTGTAATTGACAACATGTTGGAAAGAGTTGATCTGTACAGTTCCTGTGAATCATCAGGCTAAATGTCAACTATATTGCTTAATCCTATAGACAAGAAAGTCTGAGGTAAATTTGAAAGTCTTAGCTCTGCTTAAGTGTTTTATGCCATGTCTCCCTCTGCAAGTGAGTAATTGCCAACTTTGGTAAAAGCTAATTTAAATAATAAAGATGTTTTCGTATTTCTTTTTGAGCTGAAAGGAATTACTGTCAGTCTTTTTTCTCAATCAGAAATAAGTAGATTGTTTGAAGAGTGGTTTAAATTTGTTTTCCAAGGACAAAGGGAAAACTTATACTTCTTAACTTACACACTTAATTTAAGTTCAAAACTATGAGAGATGTGTGAGTTACTTTTGAAGTAATTGCATTGATAAGCCTACCTTTCAATCTTTGTGGCCTTGAGATAGTCACCCACAGAGAGAAGAACATATATGTGTGTGTGTGTATAAATGTATTATTAATTAGTTTCTAAATTTATACATGATTGAACAAAACTTGTGTGTAAATTTGCCAAAGCAAAACAGTGATTTTCATCTTTCAAAGATTTCTTAACATTCACAGTCTGTGACTCAGCCGTGGAATGAGTCCGAACTTTTGTCTAAGCTTGGTGAGATTTCCAGGATACAAGCTCCCTCTCTCCTTTTGGTGCAGGGCAAATGTAAGTATTCCATGTGAGGTAGAACAGGTCTGTCAGGAAGGAATGAGACAACCTGCCAACCCAAATTAGAAAGGCTGCCTTAGATGGTAGGGAGGTGGCCTGGGTTGTGAGCATTGTCATGCTTTGCAAAAAGGTCTAACTGTTTAACCATGAAGCTCTCATGTACTTCTCTTAGATGAAGAGTGTATTCCCTTTCCAGAAACATCATAATCAGAGAGTCACAAAATGGTTAGAGTGGAAGGGACCTTAAAGATGGTCGAGTTCCAACACCCCTGCCATGACCAGGGACACCTCCCACTAGACCAGGTTGCTCAAAGCCCTGTCTCTCCTCTTTCAGTTTAAAACCATTACCCTTTGTACCATTGCTCCACTCCCTGATTTAGAGTCCCTCCCCAGCTTTCCTGGAGCCCTTATGGGTACTGGAAGGGTCTATAAGGTCTCCCTGGGGCCTTGTCTTCTCCAGGCTGAACAACCCCAACTCTCTCAGCCTGTCCTCTTAGCAGGGTTGCTTTAGCCCTCTGAACTCCAGCCTTGTGTTTAACTTCACAGAGCCCAAGAACCCATGGCTCTGCCTCATGGTGACATGGACTTCTGGGACCCACACATCTGCTCTCCAGAGGGGCTGTGGAGGGGCTCAGAGCTGATCCTGAGCTCCAGCCAACATCGGTGGTGTCACTGTGGGGCATGCTGTGTCTAGAACTGTGTAGAGCCACCAGACAGCTAGGGGTTCAGAGCTGGTGTTGAAGGGAGGGCAGGGACATAGCACTGTGGCACCTCAGAGAGGAGCACCTTCCACTGCCTCAGGGTTCAACACGGCCAATGGCTTGTTTCCTGCCAGATATTCATCCTCACACCTGCACCGTGCACTTTCTTGGGATGCAGGCCATAGGTGTCAAAGCAGGGAAGGGAATTAAATGCAAGTCGTGTTAGTAAAGATTAGTTTACTGAGCAAAACAACATGGTCTACTTCCTTCTGCTGTTTTGGAAGGAAACAAGTTATTCCGTGCATTAGCAACAAACCTGGGCGGGAAGTATTTTTTCTTGAATTTTCTTACTTATTTTGGCTTAGCCACCAAACCGAAAAAGCAATTATTTGCAGAACATCAGTCATCACCATTATGGGAAGAGGTAGGTCACGTTTTACAAGAAACAGATGAGAGGCAGAAAGCAAGCTGTTACTTGAAGGTGCTCAGAGTTCTGGGCTACTGCAGCGGTTGCAGGCAGCGAATAACTCACTGGCAGAGCACAGAGGAACTGTCAGATAGCCAAGGCAGGTTGTTAGAATGACCTGAGGAGTGGGAAGCTTGTAATACCACAGCAAACTGTGTGAACTTGGTTTGCTTGAAGTTAACACAAGGGGGGCTCAGATGGAGGGTGATTTCCTATCTTAATGTATTGAGGAAATAAACCCAGTGAGTGGGAAAGACCTGGTTAAGCAGAAGGATGCCAGGCATAGTGGCACAAGGTTATCAGGCTTGAAGATTAGAGTTTATCACCAGGCTTTGAGGGCTGAGATTAGAAGATTTCTGACCATAAGAATGATAGTTTCTGGAGTAGTCTTTCAGGTGGAATACTGGGGATAACAGACTAGTTTTGTGATGAACCCTGAAAAATCTGTGAATGTTCTTATGCAGTGTGAGTATCTGTAACAGTCTGGAATTGCATTTGATGACCAGCATTCCTCTTTCATTCCTTTATTCTTGCGTCAGATCTTTGAATTTAGGCCAAAATAATATAAATGTCATGAGCAGTTTCTCAGCTCACCTTGTGACTCATCCCTAGCTTTGATGGATTCACTGTAAAATAGTCAACGAACCAATATTAATCAACAGATGCAGTAGACTCCAAATATTGTTTGGTTGCATTCTAGTGGTTTAATTTTAGATACTTCTAGTCTTATTGCTGCATTGTTTCAGTAGGTGTGAATATATGCAGACTTTTATATTGCTATATTCTTAAGTAAGAAAATTCCATGCTGTTTTCTGTAAATCAGTCACTTGGCCCTTTTTTTTTCCCGGAGCAAATACTGTCACTTAGACATCTCTGCAGTCTTTTTTTACCTGCAACTATTCCAAATAGTACATTTTTTCTCAAACTTTGGTATTCTCGACCTACGTAGCTTTTCCAAATGATTATACTATAAATGAATACACACTGTAATCTTCCCCAGGCATAACAAATGATTGATGGAGTCAGAAGAACTCATCCCACAGAAGGTACTAGCCTGTGTTCTGAAGGAGCAAAAATACAGATTTTTCTCAATATCAGTGTCTGTGTATACTGAAAGTTTAAATGAACAATCCAGGTACCCTAAATTAGTCACAGCTTTATTAAATAGTGATAAGCACAAAAGATTTTGATGGTCATTAGTAGGGAATTGCTACACACACAGATTCTATTACAAGTCCTTTATAAGTGACCATGAATATTCCAGGTCGAGATAACATGACTGATGGGTTTCTAACCCCAGGCAAAGTTTCAGGGCCAAATCTTGAATGTTTCCCTAGAAATTTTTCTCACTCATTAACCTTGTAAATCAATTAGAGATTATGGGATTGGTTGTCCTCTATTAAGAGGGGGTGGGGACTGTGCAGTGTCATCAGTTTGTGTGTACATATGGAAATTTCCTTTTGTAACTTAAGATCATTGTGGATTTAGATTGGAAATGTATTCATCTGGTGCACAGACCACATAAATAATCACAATTCTGACTACCTCTGGTTGCCTTTATAAATAAGTCCTTAGAAAGCTTTATTTCTATGTTTGAAAAAGATCATTAACTTCCAATGGGCAGGCATAGTACTTTCTGTACCATATGTAGAACTGTTGGACAATATCTTTCTGAAGAGAACAGCAAAGCACAGTATGTGAGGACACATTGTTTATATGTATTTAAAGGTTATCACATCCTATTCACTATATGAATAGCCCCAGCTGACATTTTCTGTCTCTTCTCAAGCGATGCATGTCTTGTTCATTGTGCTATGCCGAGTCAGCTGTCAGGCACTGCATCAGGGGACCAAAAGCTATTTTCTTTCACTGTTTTGTTTGCACTTCAACTAAAAAGCTTTGAATCTTATGATTTCTTTGCAATACAAAAACTAATATACAACCAGGAATAGCAACTTTTAGCGGATGAAGAAATGCTGCAGCACTTTATTTCCCATTTTAGCTGTGCCATACAGAGTAGTAAATATAAAGGGAAAGCTGAATTTGGGAAAAAGCGATGATTTAAAAAAGTCTTTTGTTTGCAAACAATGTCTGGGTTATTCAACTCTTGATGAGCTTAATTAAAATGATGAAGAAGTTTAAAAAGGAAGGATGAAAGTGCATGTGGGTTTGTACTTGGGTCGTTGCTATGAAATCCCTGTCCGGCTGACTCTTGCTAGTGAGTGTGCAGGTGAGGTTCCTGACACCCTGTGTCCATTTGGAACCATACTATGAGCAATGTTTCAAGACATGACAATGTAAGCCAGTGTTGCCCCTTAGATACACATTATAAGAATACCTTTACAGAGCAAAAACTTCAGTTCTTCAGTTAGAAGTGCCCTACTTACCCCTTAAATACCTGTTCGACAGCTGTGGAAGCTGATTTAACAGAAATGCTTAATATTTCTGACATCATACGAATACAAAATACCCCAGTAGGTGAAGCTAGTCAGTAGATGATTGAAAGCTTTGCTGAAAGCAATTTGCAGAACAATGTAACAATTTTTTCAAATTTGCATTGTTTTTTATAACTAGTATTCTTGTATTAGCATAACACATAATATAGATATTTCTGTACTGTTCTTCCCCAGATGCATTTGTTTTATTTAGAAAAGTGGTAGAAGCATTTTTAACGATATAAGCTAAGAATATTTGTGGCACTAACAAAACTTTTCCTAGTTCAGTTTTCCTAAAACTGAACAATAATGGTTCTAAAAGCTTTTTGCTTTTCTCAAACCTGGAGCTAAATGGAAATCTATCATTTTTTCTTTCTTTCGTTCCACAGCCGGAGTTAAGCTCTGCATGTGTAGTTGTGAACACACAGAATATTCTGTTTCAGATAGAGATCCTAACGTAGTGGCTGAATTCTTAATGCCTTTCCTCTTTTTAGAAGCTTTAGTCCCAAATCCTGCAGAATTTGATCTATCCACCAGCTTGCCAGCTTTTAACTGTTTGTCTAATGAGTACATCAAGACTAGGCACTGTATATCAGATTGAGCAGCTATAAAATAACTGCCTTGTTCAAAAGGTGAATTTCATCTATCCATTTTTATAGCATTTCTGTTCTAACAAAAAGGGAGTGATAGGAATCTTCAGTTTTAATGAATAGGAAGGAGATGTAAGGTGACTTACACAAAAAAATGGGCACTGCAAAGGGGCTTTGGCAAAAGTCCCCCAACCCTTTTATCGTAATAAGGCATGTTGCCTTCAATGCCATTAAAAGGGGTGTATGCACTTTCAGCTGATTTTTTTAAGTTCTGTTTTGGAAATATATATAGTAAGCAAGCATATTAGCTGCAGAGTAAAAATCAAAGCTATTTGCTGCAAGTTAGATAAGCCCAAACTAGAGGGTGTCTTATTAATAGCTAAATTATCTTCTTTATATTTAATCTGCTAAGACGAAAAAATCGCTCAGTAGATTTAAACTTTTTAAAAAGGTGTTTCTTTCAAACATCTCATTAAGTGAACGCTGAGGAATTCTAAGCATACATAAACTAATCATTTGAGATAGCAAGGTCACCTCAGTCCTCGCTGGCTTTTCCAGGGGGTACTCTTGCAAGAATTGTTTTCTCCGAGTGAGGGATGCAGAATCCTCCTAAGCATTTACGAGAGCATTATTATAAGAGGTTATAGAATTGCATTTTGTTGCTATTATTACATTTGATTTTTAGAGCACAAAAGACTCCCATCATGTGACTCAGCTTAAGTTCTGAAAAGGTGCCTGCTCATTCCTACTCTGCAATGATTTAGACAAAGCAAGTTCTTTAGACGGCGATATGGGTGCAACATAAACACGCACATACCCTGAGTTATCACCTCAGAATAGCATAAACCTTTAGACAGTCTCATTCCTCAAGACACAAAGCTTAAATACAGAATAAGGACAGTTGTTCGGGAGTATGAAAGGAAGAGGCAACTGATGGGTCTGATTAAGCAGCCTTTTGAATTCTCTTTTTCTAGTGGGGGTGATGAAAGCACATTTTGTGTAGAGTTTTGTTTCGACTCAGTCTGCCATGAAGCTGTTTGAATCTAGGATTATGCCCACATTATTCATATTGCCAAAAACATCAAAACAGGAACAAAGGGAAAGCTAACCTTGAATTTTCAGCATGTATTTCAGTCCTTGTAAACAAGTTACCATGGAGATAGAACCCATGTGAACTGCCACCTTCCTCAGAACTGCTGTAGACTTTGGACCAGCAAGAAAATGTGACATGGCATTGGTACCATTTGTGACAAAACATCCCCCGTATTTCAAATGCTACACTTACGCCTTTCCTCGCAGTGCTACCAAGTGAAAGCTTAGAAATTGCTTAAAAGCATCAAATTGCTTAAAAAATAGGTGAGAGAAGTGAGAAACAAAGCTTTACCTGTTTCACTTTTCCAAATGAAATAATATTCTAGCAGAAAAGAAGATGCAAGGTCACTCTGCCTGTCTGGCTAGCAAGATGAAAGTCTGCAACGACAGCCTGATTGCGGTTTTAAATAGTTTTCACTGGAAAATGATTTCAAAGAAGCTGGAGTTGTGACACAAAAAGAGTTCTAAAACAAAAAGGAACAAAAATATCCTTGTCATTGATTTTGTTGTTGTTCTTATATTTTGAATAGAGCTGCAATTGTCGTGTCAGAAACAAAAATCGGCCATCATACTTACTAGCCTACTTATATTCCATGGACAGAAAAGGATGAATGTAAAAGTATTCATAGTTTTTCTCATTCTTCAGATTTCCTGTGTATCTCTCTCTTTTTGTTCAAGGAAGTCTTTTGTTGGCTAGCTCAGGAGATTTATGGTTAAAACCATGAGTTCTGATCAT
The DNA here is from genome assembly GCA_013400555.1 of Jacana jacana. Classification (NCBI taxonomy): domain Eukaryota; kingdom Metazoa; phylum Chordata; class Aves; order Charadriiformes; family Jacanidae; genus Jacana; species Jacana jacana. The sequence continues at coordinate 21,905 of VZTM01028010.1, read as the reverse complement.
CATCATCAGTAATCCTCTATCTACACAGCTACTAATTGCTTAAATCACTTTACTCCTTTATATCCTGTAGATAAAAAAGCGAAAACTTATCCAGCCTCTAGAACAGTAGCTATGACACAAGAAGGCTGTGGGTGAAACAATATTGCAGGTGTCAAAACGGGGATGGGTTTTAATATGGTAGTCATTAGTGCTAATAGTAATACCATATAAACTGTGGTCTAGTCACTGGTGTTCCTTTTTTAATCCAGCTTGAAATCATTATTTCATAGCACTGAAGGCTAGAAATTAAAACCTCTGTGGTATGTTCTGAGATTCCGTTGTTTAGCCTGATAACATATTCTTGGGGAGGGGAATTGTTTGTTACTCCATACTTTTTTTCTCTTCTCTTTCTTTCTTTATGGAAATGGTATTTTCTAACTTGATGCTGTTATTAGCCAGTGTTCTTCCCCTGACTTTTATTCTTCTGTTCCTGCCTTAACTCTTTTAATTCCTTCTTTTTCCCTTTAGTTCCTTTTGCTGTCTTTCTTTTATTTTTTTTCCATTGAAGTTGTCCATTTTAATTGGTTTGGTTCTTATCTCCTGCCGTAAGTCCTGATCCTAAAGCCATTGCAATCCATGGCAAGGTTCCCTGATTACAGTAGCAGTTGGCCCTTATTTCTTTTATTGATGGCACTTTCAGAAGTCATCAGTTCTGCTTGAGCGGTTTAGGCAGTGTAACCAATTTGCCACTGTAAGACAAACCAGTAGGAAAATATTCTGTTACAGACCACAGACTTTGTAGTTTTGTACAATCACGTAGACATATAGCTAAAAAAAAGTCTGGGTCTAAGTAGTTTCTTATAGAATAAAAGGATATTACATGAAAATCAGATGTCTTCATCAAGACAATTCAATGAAAACCTTCATGTTTTAATAAAAAAATAAAATCAGACACTGTTAATAATGCTAGGTAATTTACTGCTAATGCTGAGAATCTTCCTGCCAAAGACACTGTCTGGCCGTGTATACTGACAGCTCCCCTGTTCTACAATGCAAGCAGGATTTTTCCTACCCAAACCAAAACGGTTAAAATTATATTCTCCCAAGCTGTATGGAAATGCACTGATTTGTAACTTTCCAAAGCTAACACATTTATGCTTCAGAGATACATAATTTAGTAACAAACAGCAGACTGAATTTTGATCAGCGCTAAAAAATGGGTGCAATAACCTTCAGACTTCAAATGAGCTGAAAAGGCTCCCTTGGTATTCTCTTCAATCTGAAATTTAAGGGGTATCTTTTTGCTTGAAGATTCCTTTAAAAGGTAATGAACAATTCAAAAAAGCCAGTTTATTAATGCCACTACCCAGGTACCTTGGTAACGAAGCTGCCTGTGTCAGCCCAAGCAGGAACTTCCGTACTGGTTTCCTGTGTAAGTGGTACAAACTGTTCAGTTGGCTTACACCACTGCTCTGAACATAGTGGAGGAGCTGAATAAATTGAAGTAGTACCTCAATCAAGGGTTCTACAAAATTTCCTCCCCTTCATGGTTAAGAAATACCATTTTTAAGTCTTGGAGGAATGTACAATTCAAAGTATTAAGAAGTTTTCCCATTAATGGATTAGAGGATAAACAGAGCAGGCAATCACATCAATGTCACTGATGTCTAGATTTGACTAACTGTGTTTCGTATATCAGAAGCATCCAAATTATGAGGTACTTTTACATGTAAAAGTTCAGACATGGTGAATCCCATGCCTTACTACATCTAACTTAAGAAAAGAGAATAGTAGGTATTGCGTGATGAACAGGGCATATTGTGGAAATGTTCTTCAGAAAAAAAACATTTGCCTGATTGACTCTGGCCAAACTGTTCGTAGAATCATAGAATCATAGAATCATTTAGGTTGGAAGAGNACTCGCTCCAGCACCTCGATATCTCTCTTGTGCTGAGGTGCCCAGAACTGGACACAATACTCAAGGTGTGGCCTCACCAGTGCTGAGTACAGGGGGACAATCACCTCCCTACTTCTGCTGGTCACACTATTCTTTATGCAAGCCAGGATGCCATTGGCCTTCTTGGCCACCTGGGCACACTGCTGGCTCATGTTCAGCCTCCTGTCGACCAGCACCCCCAGGTCCTTTTCTGCCAGGCAGCTCTCCAGCCACACTGCCCCAAGCCTGTAGCGATGCATGGGGTTGTTGTGGCCCAAGTGCAGGACCTGGCACTTGGCCTTGTTGAAGGCCATGCCATTAACATTGGTCCATCTATCCAGTCTATCCAAGTCCCTCTGTAGAGCTTCCCTGTCCTCAAGCAGATCAACTCTCCCACCCAACTTAGTGTCATCTGCAAATTTCGTGTCAAATCTTAATTTCAGAAGCTTTAAACATAATTTCCACTGGTTGGCAAAGGAGATGTTAGCTAATGAAAATCCATTCTGTATCTAATAGCATTAGGAGTGCTAAAGCTGTTGCAGATGTCTCTGTTCAAGAGCACAGAAACCCGCCTTCTGCTCAGGTTGGGCTATTTCAAGTGTCACCCACCCTTTTCAGCCTCCCCAGACTCTGCTGTGGAATTCTGGTCTGTCTGCTCTCCTGTATATTTATCCATATAATTACTTGGTATGCACTTGTGTTGTTTGCGTCCCTGATAACTTCAGGAGACTGAAGAATTTGTTGCACAAGTGTGTAAGCGTTGCCAGGTTGTATGTGTGCTGAGGGAAGCAGAGAAATGACAGCCCATCGTACCTGTTCAGATGACTGTCTTACTGTGTCTCTATGGTTGCAGTTGCTGCCTCCTTTATTAGAGATATAAATTTTTTTATAAATAAGTTAATTTCTAAGTGGTTCCTCTCCAGTTTATTTCTTCCTGCTTCTCCTTCTTTCTTTTTTCTTAACATCTGAGAATGTTGTTGACTCATCCCTTAACATTAAGCAGGTAGATTGGTGCCAGAATTAGCTCTCAGTTACCCTGACTGTACTTGAGGAGAATTTGGAATCGTGATTATTTCTCAGCACACACAGCTAGCAGGGCAGTTAAACGCACACCCAGAGGTAGGTAGTAGGAATTCAGGTGATACTTATTTTGCATGAAGTATGCAGACTTACTCCAACTTAAACTATTGGCTGCAGTAGTTCTTCCCACAGATAATACTTGTAAGTTTAAGAGGAATTAGGGAACATGCCTGTAGCTGTGTGGATGGTCAGGCTCTGGCTTTAAGATCCCACACGAGACATACCTTTGGTTGTCTGTACAGTCAACAAAAAGTAACTTTTTGTACCTTTTTTAGCTCAATTCTCTGTCTTCTTTCTAATGTCCCTTAGCCATGACAAGAATGAAAGAAAGGGCAAATATTCGGTAGACTGCAGAAAGAGCCTGTTTCCAAACAAGAAGCCTGAAGGTGAACCCCAATTATCAGTCTAGACACAGCCATGCGGCTCAAGTCAGATGACAACTTTCTAACTACCCGTGGCCATTGAGGTAAATATTCCGTCCGTCTGTCTGTCTGTTAAGAGCAGCCCTTTGCATCGCTGACATCTCTGACTGTTGCCACCTGACAGACCAACTGCTGATAATGAAAGCAGTTCTGCAGTAGGAAAATGGTGTTTTCTGAACACTTTCTGTCAGATACATTTTTGATAATGCTTTTCCAAGGAATACAGCAGAACCAAAAACTTTTAGATTATTAGAGGCATTGAATTTAGTTTGCGGGACAGATCACCTCTTTCTTTTAGTTACTCTAAGCAGAGGTATTTGGGTTTTACGCTAGAAAGGGGCAGGGACCAATCCTTTCAATCATTCTTAGGAGAATCTGGTGCTCTTTCCTTGTTTGTGTGAATTTTTCTTTTATTGCCCGTGAGTTTTTATGCAGCTGATATTACAAATATTATTGGTATCCTACAGTAGCAAAAAAAAAAAATATCCTACAGTAGCAAAAAAAATGGGTATCCTAGTAGCAAAAAATGGTAGGTTTTTTTCTCTTTCTAATACTTTTTCATGAGATTCAAATTCTCATGCTGCATTATTGTCTTATTTTACTCAGAGAAGTTAGAAGTCCAGATTATACAGCACATCTAGGGTTCGGTATTTGAAATCTGCATAGGTACTTACACAGGCAGTGCAATTTTTCATTCATTCTAGTCATGTTGCATGAATGAGCCTGTGTTTCTTAGTAATTCAGATGTTACTGTAATAAATAACAACTAGAATTCAGAAAAAAATATTTACTTGTATACATCCACTGCCTGAGAAGCCAGTCACCGGATCCGTGTTCATGTTGCAAATGCAGTGCAATCATGGGATGGATTTCTTGACACCCATTTTTCCTATGAGCTGTTGTAGACAGGGCACAATTGATCTTTTTCTAGTGCAAGTCCCTGTGTTTGTGAGGAAAAAAGAATGTCAGTGGAGCAAGATACCTGCTTGTAAAAGAAACTTATCTCTGCTTATAATAAAATTAAAACTCTTGCAATTTTTCCTTCCTGAAGTTTAAATGATGGTGGAGGTTTAGATATTACTGAGAGTTTGTGTTGGCTCGGAAGTTCCTGCATCAGCAGGGCTTAAATTCAAACAATATCTCTTCTGTGCATGCACCAGGAGGCAATGCCATGCTGACACTTTTGTGCTGCTGTGTTTTAGTGACCTTTCCTGTGGAATATAGGGAGATCTACAGGAGGCATGTCTGGAGATACATGCGGAAATTTCTTCTGAACATGGACTTCTTCAACCGTGGTGTGGGACTTGTTGAAACTGGTGTGTGTTGCTTGGGTGCGTTGTTTATAAGAGGCCAAATTGTAGGCACAGTCCAACTAAAGATGTTCTCATGCACATCCCTGACTCTTCGTCTGCCCTCCAGTGAGGGTGCTGGGGAGTGTCACTCTGCCAGCCTGGCCTCCCTGCCTGCCTGGGAAGGCTACCGAAGGAGCCAGGAGGACAGAAGCCAGGAGGACAGAAGCTCCCCGTTATGCCTATCATCCAGTTCTTCACATCCTGGGCACTGGGGCAGCCTCACAGGTGTGCTGCCTGTACTTCTAATTACGTTTGTTTCTAGCTCAAAATTGTAGTAAAAATAAATGTAGAATTTACTGCATGGGTGATTCCTTTTTCTACACTTTTCTGACTTTTAAACAGTATCACCCAATTTCTAGACAGTGTAAGGAGGAAAAACCTGTCTGTTTTAAACCTGATAATGGAAATTTCAAATGCTTCTAGCCTCCATCTTTTATCAAGGGGTGGATTGAAAATTCCAGACTTAATTTTCCTTTTCATGTAAAAATCAGAAAATTACAGGTCTCCCTTTACTATAAGTGTAAAAGCAAAAGCTTCATATGTTACTTTTGCAAAACTTTTAGAAATAATTTAAAAGACCAGAGATTTTTTTTTTTTTTAACAACGTGTTACGGTACCTGCATAGAGCAAGAGGGCTAATATAACTCAGACACTGAATCTGGAATATTTTCTGTCTCCTAGCAGTAAATACTAAAGTACGGTGTGTTTTATGGTCAGATATGTTCACACATATCTGACCATAAATCAGTGCCTCAAGCTTCCCTCAAGGAAAGTTGAAAGAGTGCATCTCACAGGAGAGGAAAATGCATTTAAAATTACTGCAGCTATAAAACAAACTGACATAACCCAAAGCAACAAATACAGGGAAGGAAATCTTCTGGGGCCACATCAGTGCTCTGAGAAGATTTCCACTTTTTGGTTTTATTTCCTATCAGTGATCCAGTGTGGTTTACAAATGGAATAAAATCTATTCATTATGCTCTCTAATATTCAAACAGCTGCACCTCTTCTTTGCAGTGATTCTGTTACAGAAGCGGTGTAACACAGAGCTCAAAGAAAACAATACTTGATTTTTTCCCTTGAAGATTTTCTCTTTTGTAGTCAGAAGTGTGTCCAGTCCAGCTTGCTGTATATGCACTCTCATTAGCAGGGCTTTCACCAGTATGGGGGGCAAGAGGGAAGAAGGTGGAGAAGCTAGAAGAGTTTTACTGTAAACCACAATGGGCTTGTAAGTCCTCGTTTCAGGTAAAAGAACAAGAAAGTTTGATCTAGTTTCTGCTAGAAGTCTCTCCCAGCACCATTTTCTCATTTGAGGCTTGATCCTCAAAGGTTTGCACTGCTCAGATTACATTATGATACAGCTTATTTCATTATAACTGCATCTAATTGATGGTACTCACTTAAGATTTTATCACTTGTACTGATTCTCAGTGGCATTTAGAGAGAAGACTGGGCAATTTGGATGGAGTTCAATTTTGAATACATGTTTTAGATCCATTTATCATTTATTGCTGTTAGCAAGATGGTGGTATACGTAACTAAAGAAGGCTAAATCATGAACGAAGGGGGAATGGTCTGAATTTATGCTGAAATTTAAAAAAATTAAGCTTCTGAAGTCATTTGATGCTAAGTCATGGCCATACTTAATAGTTTAACATTTTTTTTTAATCATCACTGAATTTTTTAACCTTGGCAATTAGTGTACTCTCTTGAAGATACTGCTTCCTACCAGGACCGGTACAGAGCTAACATCTTAACAGGAGCTAAAGACAATGAAGAGTTTTGTAAAGAAGTTGGCCTTGAAACCAAGGATTTAGTAGCATTCACAGAGAGTTAGATGAATGTGGATAATGAGAATTTACAAACAATACCTCAAATAATTGAAAGCTTCTGGTTTGTAAACCTGTATCTTGCCTTGATACTGTGTCTGAAACCCCATCTCTGAAGCAGAGGTATTTTAGACCTTAATGAGCCATTGTTGCCAAAGTGCATTTATTTATGCATCCCAAGAAGGATAATTCCACTGAGTAAAGCACCAGATTTAAAGCATGTAGCTGGGTTACAGGATTTTTTTTGTTGTGCTGTTTTTTTTTTTTTGAAATTTCTGCCTATTCTGATTTCTTCTAAGGGATAGCTGGCTCATCTTCCACCTGAAATCTGAAGAATTTCTACTTTGTGTTCTAAAGTGAAGAGCTCTCTCCCACCAGGCATCTTCTTTTAAGTGTGGGTTTAACTTAAGAAAGTATCTGTCGCTGTTCTTGTTCATAATTTGAGTATATTGGAAGGTCAGTTTGTAGAACATCAGTTATGTACAGTATTGTTTATCTTTCCTCCCCTTTTTTGAAGCAGAGCCCAGTAGTGAAAAATTAAAAATTTGTGTCTGTGGTCATGTGTAATGACCACTAACAGAAATATATCTATTAATTAGATACTCATCCTCTGCCATATAATAAAATGCGTATGAATGTCTTTAATGCACATCACTGCATTTTTTGAAAACACAGGTAGGAAACAAACCCTGACTTTCCTAACTTTCTTCCTTTGCCCTTTGTGAACCTTCACGAGCTCAAAGGGTCTGTGAGTGCTCAGTCATATTATGTGCTTTGGAGAAGGCATGGAAAGAAAAAAACAAACATCCAAACGTGAAGCTTTACTCCTAGATTATTCCTCTCTCTGCAGCTTCCCACTCTGGGCCACTGTGATCTGACCCTTAGAAAGTTCAGCACAGCAGCCAGCCCTGGGTTTCTGGCATGTAGACAGCTTCAGAGCTGCTGAGAGAATCTGTCTATCATCCAGCATCTCCTGCAAATATCAGTGGGTTGACGCAGACTAGGCTTGGTGGAGGTACTAGAGTTCAATTATGTGGTTTAAGTTCTGTGACAGGCTAGTTTATGTAAGATGAAGTTCATCTTTATTTGTTAAGATTCTGCCCAAAATGGAGAGGCACTCACTGATTTTTCTGTTCTGCCATTACTGTTGTTTCTAACTTCTTTCCATCGTAATTGTTATTTTAAAAAATTGGTCATGACTTCTGACAGTACTGAGTTTTCATGATACACCTTGTTGCTACGCTCAACAGCAGGTTGTTAAGAGTGTAATGGCTTTGGATTGTGATTGCGTTGTTCAGCAATGAATGGATATAAAATACGCAGTGAAATAGCAAGCATTGCCTGCTGCTGTAAAAGCTGGCCTTAGAGTGTTTCTTTTTCCTAAATTTAATGGATCACTTCAGCACTTAGAAAAGTGAGTGAATGGCCCTGACCCGCATCAGGCAGAGCATAAGCACGTGAATCACAGGCTTGCTTGCCTGAAAATCTACTGAAACCTGTACAGTCCTCTGAGAATTGCATTGCGCTTTCAGGTCATCACATAAATACTGGAACACCATATGCATTTCTGTGTAGGGTTCCAGAGATCTTTAGGAATAAAGTGTATGCATTTCTGTGTAGGGTTCCAGAGATCTTTAGGAATAAAGTGTCTTGGTTAATTTTTTAACTCAATCTTAAATTGGTATTTCAAACCAAATTGTTCTATACAGCACATATGTTCCTGATACTTAAGCTTGACCCCATGAGATTCAGCAGTCCTTTTGAATACTCACTTTCCAAAAAAGGTGGGTTTGAGGTTGAGTTTACTCTCAGGAACAGTGTGTTCCTGTGAAACTAGGACTCCCTAAAGGCAGGGAAAATATTTTGTTACTTCCAGTGTATCTTTACTGAGTCAGCATGGTTGGCTCAAAGGGGGGAACTGCCATGCTAAGAAAGTCCTTGGCAAAAGGAATGAAACTTGATGAATGAGATAGTAAGGGATGAAAAGTAATTGCTCCAAGCAGGTGGCAAAGATGAGAAGGATCATAAAATTGATTGAGGCTTGTAGAGACAATAAGTTGGGAGTTAAGAGGAGAAGTGTCTGGTTGAGAAAGAGACCTGTGGGAAATGAGGTTTCAATGAACCTCAGGTGTGGCAAAGTTTTAAAGATTTAGCCTAAATGATCGTGCTCCCTAAGCTTAGGGACATACCTTAGCAGCTTTGTGTTCAAGGTTTCACAGCTTGAAATCACTGTACATAGAAATCACTGACCATAAGCTTTTGTGTTCCATCAGGGTTACAGCCGCAGCAGTGATCTGTGAGGCAGAAAAGAAATAATTTTCAAAGTTGGTTCAAAGCCTAAGAAAAGTTAACATCTTCAGGTCAAGGGAGAGATTAACTATAGTTCATCTGAGCTGGATCAGTGTAGGAGAGAACTGGAAAATATGTATCTGTTTCATTAAAGGGTTATAGGCTTTTTTTGGGTGGAAGTTGTTAATTACTGAGACATTGAGTACTCATAAAGACGTATTTGTTTCTCTTTCATTAAGAAAGTTCTTTCAGAACCAAAATAGAATCTGTGATCACATTTCATCTATTTTGATTTGATCAGACATTTGATCAGGCCTAGTCAGCATGGGTTTATGAAAGGCAGGTCCTGCCTGACGAACCTGATCTCCTTCTATGATAAGATGACCCGATTGTTGGATGGGGGGAAGACAGTGGATATAATATTTCTGGATCTTAGCAAAGCATTTGACACTGTCCCCCACCACATTCTGGTGGAAAAACTGGCTGCTCATGGCCTGGACGAACGTACGATCTGCTGGATCCAGCATTGGCTGGAAGGACGATCCCAAAGGGTGGTGCTCAATGGAGTTAAATCCAGCTGGCGGCCGGTCACAAGTGGTGTTCCTCAGGGCTCAGTATTGGGGCCTTTCCTTTTTAATATTTTTATTGATGATATAGATAAGGACATAGAAAACACTATTAGTAAGTTCGCAGATGACACTAAGTTGGGTGGGAGTG
>VZTM01028010.1:291-12238 GCA_013400555.1 Jacana jacana | reverse complement strand
GATTGAGGGAGTTGGGGTTGTTTAGTCTGAGGAAGAGGAGGCTGAGGGGAGACCTCATCACTCTCTACAACTGCTTGAAAGGGCACTGTAGAGATATTGGTGCTGGTCTCTTCTCACGGGCAATGAGCGACAGGACAAGAGGGAATGGCTGCAAGCTGCAGCAGGGTAGGGTTAGGCTAGACATTAGGAAAAAATTTTTCACGGAGAGAGTGGTCAGTCAGTGGAATCAGCTGCCCAGGGAGGTGGTGGAGTCACCATCCCTGACTGTGTTTAAGAGCAGATTAGATGTGGTGTTGAGAGATCTAGTGTAGGGGGGAACTTGTAGAGTAGGGCTGATGGTTGGACTTGATGATCCCAGGGGTCTCTTCCAACCTAAATGATTCTATGATTCTATGATTCATCATTTCTTGGTACAGCTCCATTACTGGGATCTTCCAATATGAGTATGTGTGTTTATGTGACTCTCTTTTAAAAACACCAGGAAAAAGGAAAAAAAAAACGACTTCATTAATCTTTCACAGTATGAAAAATTAGTCTTTTCCTTAGATCTGTTGCCAGATGACAGGTTTACTTTGTCTTTCCCCTTATTACAAGGAGTTAAATACAGCAGAGTATATTTACAATATTAGCATAACTAGAGGCAATATTATTTTATCTGCAGTTGTAACTGTGAAGAAATAAGTCCTAATAGTGGCAAAGCTATAAACTGACTGAATCAAGTTTCTTGTGTAATAGCACACTATTGCTACGTCTCTACCTGGGCCCTGTGCATCTCTCTCTCTACTGAGTATCTCTAAATACACATTTGCAATTTTAACCTGTCATTGGAATATTGGCATGATAACAGAGAATAAAATGTATACTGCTTCCTTCACTTCAGGGTCAATCCCAGTAGTTATTTTGCCAGATAATATTGAAAACCAGCATAATGTATAGGTATTTTAGAAAATGCTTTTATAGGCACTTACTGATGCTATTCAATTCTTCATCTCTCTGTTTCTTTCTACCTGTTTGCTTAAATACATATTAATGGTCATTTGGAGTGTAAATGCTGTTTTTACTAATTTAACATTTACAATTTGAGAGCAAGTTTCTGTAATAAGGAAGAGGATTCAGAAAGTTCATAAGAATCCTCGCAATGATGATGGACATGGCATGAATTAAAATCAATAAAAACCCAACAACCCAAATGCCTTGGGTAAATAGGTTTGCTATGTCATCTGCTAAAACACAGTTTGAGCACCCATGTGCTCATGATGCCTAGCATACCCTTCAACACCAGACCCTCAATACACCTGAAACACTGTGGAAAACTCTTTCCCACTGCTTTACAGTGACTAGGAATGTACTCAACTACTCTCATCTATCCAACAATGTGCCCAATTTACAAGCTTGGATAATATGACCAATTAACAAACTCAATTAATTAGAAGTATTTTCATTATCCTTTTGAGGTTTATGTTGATTTAAAATTACAAATGTAATTTAATATGATGTTATAAAAAATTACAAAGAACAGAAACTTTCCTAGCATAAAGTTACTGTATATTGTGTGAAATAGTGTTAGATTGGTAATGAGATGATTTCTAGTGAAATTTTCCTCTGAGATTAGCTATTCCATCAGAATCTAGTAGTTTGAAATGTCTTACTGTGTTACAAATGTATTACTGAGTTAATAGTGAGTCAGAACAAGTACAGAAATAAGAATGCAGGTGTTCAGTGGATGAGTTTTCCAGCAGGTTTTTAGAAATGAACACAAGTCTGTTTCAGTCACTGTCTCTTTGGATGAATTCTGCAGTGTGGTGTGATTTGGTTGAAATACATAATCTAGGTACAATTTTGAAATATTTAGTCTTTGATTTACAGAAGAAATACAGGAAACTATGAATGACAGGATTCTACCACCAGAGGTTTGGGGGATATTTTAAATGATGGAGTAAATGACGGAGTTTGTTTAGTTACTGGAACACTAGTGAAGCCCTGTAATTTAATGATTGTGCTTTTTCCTTATTTGTTCCTAACCAAGATTTAACAATCTCTTCTAGTTAAAAATTATTTGATGGGGAATTTGTTTGCTGTTGAAGAGCCATGGTAGCATTACATTCCACTAACACAACAGCAGAGGAGGCTAATAGTCTAAGGCTCCAAAATGCTCCTTCTCTGACAGATTTAAATGTCTCACTCCTAGTAGTGTTGTACAATGGCACACAGAAATGATAGATGTTTGAAAAGCTTCCAGAAAAGCTGGATTTAGGACATCCAAACAAGCTTCTGGCAGAATTAGATTTGGATCTAAGGGTATCGATTCTTGTCCTGATTTTCAGTGTAGTTGTTGAAGTGAATATATAGAAGACATGGAAATCCCTAAGTTAATTTCTATTCTAGATAACGTTTAGAGCTGTTTGACATGCTTGGGAGGACTTACTTAAGTGGACCTCCTGCACAAAAGAAGATAAGATGGACCTAGTGATACTCCTCTCTCTACACTCGTGAAGCAAACTGCAGACTGCTGTGGTCACCTCTGCTTTCACAATATTCTAAACAAACCCTGGTATCTGTGGCTTGCCTTCTGTATTTGCTGCCGTGGGATCACTCAGACCTGTTTGTTTCTCCACTGTGGTTGTATCCCTGATTTTGGTCAGGAACATCAAATGGACAGATGCAGCTACCGAGGAAGAAGTGAAATGGCCTCTTCACCTGGCTGCCATATGAGTTCTCCAGCTGGTTTGCAGGAATTGCTCAGCCTAGAGGGGTAGAAAAAAGACAAAACCTGCAAGCTCCAAAGATGTACTTGTTGTTGCCTCATCTCAGCAAGAAGCAAACTATCTCCACAAAGCACTTTCTAATTCTGCTTGGCTAGGGAATTTCCAAACAAATCTGTGCTGCAGGGACTCAGACAGAACCCTGTGATTTGGATTTAGTTTGACTGAAATGAGTCAGGAAGGGAAGAGAAGAGGGTATGAGTGGAGCTGGGGAGGAGGGGTGATGATTTACCCTGTCTGAGCAAGTTGCAGAGACTATTAAAAGCTTTTACAGCTTTTTCAGCTTTTTTAATTTAGTTTCAGCCCAGGGCCACTTAGGAATGTGAGCTGTATGAGCACCAAGGGTTTGGTATTTCAGGAGAGGTGTCTTACATGAAGGACAGGGGTGAAACATGAAACGATGGGGATGGCAGTAAGAACATACCAGAACACCAGCACTGTGGCCCTGAGGAAAGAAGTCAGGGGACATAAAGCTCTGAGGGAAGGTGAGCAACAAATCTGTCTCCTAAGTGGATGTTCCCTGTCTGATTATGGTACTTTGCAAGTTCTTATAGAAGTAGCTGGCTCATGTTAAGGTATTTTTGTTCTTTGAGAATTTTATCTATCCTAACAACTTAAATTTTTGGCTGTTTGAGGTGAAACAGGGCAGCAAAATCTACAAGTGCAAAGTGAGTGATCTTTGCCAGACCTGCCAATTCTGGGCTCTGCCGTGGATTCCCCCCAGACACTCTTCACAGCAGTTTTCTCCTGACAGCCCCAGCACACTGACAAAGGAACTGATTAATCAGTTTGCCCGTTATCTACTCTAACATCGATTCCTTCTAAAAAACTGTCACCACAGCTCAGATTTGGATTGTCCATAAGAACTCCTCTATCATCAGCTGAAACTTGGGGTCAACAACAGTGAACCAAACCCCCTATAGCAAAAAATTACAATCAAAAGTATTTAAAAATTTTAGATGGTTTAATTTCGTGTCAGGGTATTTCTTGAGATAAGGGGTAATCTGTGCATGTCACTAACTTTATGCTGGATTAAATACTGTCTTCTGTAGGATTTAAATTACTTCCACGTAGTTTTAAATCAAAATATTTTTCTCCAGTGTACTCAAGCCTTCAGAAGGATGTTGAAAATCTTCCTCTTAATTGCATCTTAATTATTGTTCACTCATCCCCACTTTTTGGTCCCTTCTGAATAATAAAGTTTCTGGTGTTGCTTTCAAAGGATTGAGTCGTCTAAAAAGCACTAAAAACTATATTCTTTGTTTAAATTTAAGCTTATGATCTACTAGAAAGTTTGAAGAACAATTTCCTTTTATGATGCTAATTTCAGGTTGTCATTTCATGCTTCTTGTTCATATCTAATTTATTAGATCACTTGGTGCAGACTTTTTCTTTCGGTCTAAGTCAGTACCTGTAATTATAGCTGTCTAACTAATAATGAGTAATTTATTGCACATTTTTTTTTCTGTTTTTTAAATAACAGAAAATGTGTATGGTGAAGTTTTCTAAGCTTTCCTACTATTTGAAAATTACTCATAAATCTCTTTCTGAAAATTACATTTTACCAATTTCAGTGGCCGTTTAATTGAATTTCATTCCCATTAACAAGAATTCAGCAATTCCAATTGTAGCAAACATGTATAAGATAATACAAAAGATGAACAAAATGAAGATCCAGTTATCAAGTACATTCTCCTGGGTAAGGACTTGTTCAAAGCATGTGTTAAAAATCCCACAATTTTTCAAGTCTGATGGTTGGTTTCTTAATTCCCTTGAAGGATGAGGAGGCTGGTCCAGCAATCAGAAAATGTGTATGTGTGTTTCAGTGCAGCATTTCCAAAATCACTCTGCCGTTCCTGGGTGCCTTATGTTGGAAGTAAAGAGATCTGAGGAAAAATAGAGATGTTAGGAGAGAAAAGATGAAAATCAGTGAAAGAGTAATTTTACAAAGAAATAACTTGTAAGAAGTACAGACAAGGAAGTAACTAACTTGGTAAAATTAGGGATTATGAAGTGAGAGAGAATATACAGGGAGCAAAATATATCTGGGGAATTTTGTTCTGTGGTTGAGCTGAAGATAGTAAATTTTTAAAAGTGGCACAGTTGAAAAGAATATTGGCTGCTCTACAGAAGTTGACATCTTTTTCAAAGGCTTGATTTTAATAAGTAATTAATAATTAATACTTTTCACTGTTCTTAAACAATTACAATACATTGAAAACATTACCATTTCCTTGTAAATTATATATAAATTCTCTTTTCTGAGTATTTAAGACATTAACTTGGTTGGTGATATACTTTATTACTGTCGGCTTTCAAACTCAACAAAGGGAAACGAACAAACTTAGAAAATGGACAAAATAAGTTATTAACTAAAAAAAAATCTATTATTTTTTTTGAATTATTGTTCTTGAATACCTGTAATCAATATTTGCTGAGTTCTGGCTGTAGAATCCATTTGCTCAAGTAGTGGGTGTGAGGGGTTGTATTAATGCAAGATTTATGAGAAAGGCGAGTTTGATTTTTGTAATACTTGACAGAAAAGAACAAGTACAACTGCTTCCACAGGACGGAAAGCTTGTTGTGTATTTATAATTCAGCAATAGGTTTATGGAAATAGGCCAATACTTTTCCTTCTTTGTATGAAAGTTCAGGTGTATTGTTATTTAGAACACAGAACCCTCCAGCTCTTGCATGCTGTGTTACAATTTTAACTGTAAATACAAGATAGAATCCTATTTATGAATTCCAGTCTCAGAAGCTAATTTAATTGGTGTATTCCAACTACTATTGCTTATTTCACACTTCAATAGGTAAAGATGCATTAATAATCGAAGTTTCAAGCTGTAATTAACGTTAGCTTTAGGCTCCTGACAATGAAATGATTACATTTTTATGTATGTCTTGATACACAAAGTTAATCTAAGCCGTGAATGAATAACGAAAGGAGCACACATTTACTCTCTAATGCAAATCACTACATGTAATTATGTGTTCTCTGCAACTGTCGAGGAGGAAAAAAGTAACATACTGGCGGCTGTAAAATCTGTATGGATGTCCCTCATTCATCTCCTTCAGCTCTGTAGGTGATTACAGCGAGCTGTGCATGGTGAGTTTCATCTCATTTGTTTCCACAGGGTTACTTCATGCGTGGCTCTGTCACAGAACAGTGCTCATGTCCTTCATTTACATGAGCTTGGGTAGGAGGTGACGGGGGTGGCTCTCTGAAGAAGAAAGGTGGGATTTTTTCATCCTGCCACGCGAGTTTGCTACACAAAGCCCTACCACTACCCCTCCAGTGAAAGAGTCTTTCAGAATCCATTTTACTGCCTTTCCCTTGAAGCTACAAAGTAGTCTTCCAATTACTTTTATGATTCTGAAGTAGTTAGTCATCTCACTCTCTTTTAATATAGGCCGGGGACTGTGCAGCTATAAATCACCAGCAAGCAGGATCTGAAAACATGACAGTGAGGCAAAGGATCTGTTGCTCTCTTGTTGGATCAGCAATTTGGTCTCTTTACCATGGTCTAGTGTTGATTAAACCAAGCTAAACATTACTAACAGATTTTATTGCCTGTTATGGTCATTACAAGTAACAAGCTAAAAGCACAATACTGTTCTAATGCACTTTGTTAGACTAAGTATTTGTAATAAAATTTCACTGGTGGTGTTTGCAAGCAGGGCAGAAGTTCTCAGCCATAAACCTCAAGGAGATGAAGCTGAAGGAGCAAATGTGCTGAGAGCCCCCAGTGCCTCCCCATGCCTGAGGCTGGCGCTGGGCTCCGGTTCCGCTCCCCCCTCTCCTTATGGTGCTGAGGGCACTCTCCTCATTTCCTGTTGGGAAATTGTAAGTGTGAAAAATAGCTGAGTATGTTTTTCAATGAGAAATACATCTATGACAATATTTTAAGCAAATACCACCAACAAAATGTTCAGACTAATTGTTACTTGTGAAACAGCTATTGATCTACTTTTTCATAAAAACTAGAACCCACATTTGGCTCTTTCAGGAGGAAGTGAGTGAAAAGGAGTTGAGCAGCTTCGTATTCTGTTGAAAGGGCAGATACATATAGGAGGGCAGTTAATATTTATTCTTTCATGCATAGTCTTTGTTCTTCTCAGTTCCTGCCTGTTTTCATCTATATTCCCACTGTTACCTTTTGTTCTCCCTTTAACTCCTCACCCATTCTTTGTACTCCCACAGACTGTCTCCCTTAACATATTTTCTGTAGGGAGCAGTGGACACAAATGCTTTCATTTAGAAATTCCATCTGGGACCTTCTCAGTTGAGGACAGGAATAAAAGGGAGAAGTAAAGCGGAGGTCAGGGAGGATAATAAGCCGGGAAATCAGCATACCTCCTGTGCTGCTAAATTCTTTTCACAAATCAAGTGGTGCCTGCCTGAGACACTAAAATAAAGCTCACAAAAGGTGGAGCAGATTTTTAAAACATGCTAATATTTTGGATTTGGCTCTGTGTAGTGGAACAGCACTGGATAGACTAGCTAGATTTATTAGGTAAATACTTTTTATCAGGCTCCTTAAACCCAATAATTAGTAACTATATTGCAGAAGAATCATTTCTGAACTCCACAGTAATGCTGAAAAGTTTAGTAAGAGTGTGTGGTCTCAGTGTGATGGAAGAAGCAGTGTCTGCAGAAGCTTCCAGCGGAGGAAGGTTGTCCTCTCTGCTGGCCAGTGCCTGGTGTTGGCTCCTGGGGAGCTTTGTGAGCTTTGCCCTCTTCTTCTGGGGGTCCATTTCTCAGGTTCCGGTTCTCAGTTTTCTTAAATCCACATTTGATACAGCTTTAGTACATACAAGCAGCTGGTGCCCAGTGCAGAACTGGACAAATGCCAGGAGCTTCCTGAAGTGCTGCAATGCTCCTGTATGTGTGCTCCATCAGAGAGAACCCTGGGGAATGGTGAATAGCTCTGAGAACAGATCGCTGAGGTGATGATACTCTTCCATGGGTGCTGTACACCTTTTCTGGGGATGTAGATGAGTCCATGAAGTTTGTCAGAGAAACCCTTAGTATCTTGTCTTGTTTGCAGCAGCTAGGCCTCCTGATAAAGCTCACAGCCTCCAAGGCGACACAGTCCTCTTGCAGACGTATGCTACGGCCCTGGCACAAGAGCTGCACTTGAATTTCTTCAGGAAATTCAAGACTAGGCCCTCCTGAACTATTGTATGAACGGATCAATACCTTGACATTTGTTTAACTGGTGGGAATCTAGATAGATGGCATTTGGTAACACGCATCACTTTATCTCTCATTATTTACTTTTTCAGCTAAAACTCCATTTCACCGTGTTTTGCAGGTTTTCAATTACATCTAATTCAAAACTATGGTACTTTAAATAGGATAAATTAACTGAAGTTAGTTTAAAAGGGAACCCTTTTTCTTCCATACATTGGCAGGGCTAGTGGAGTACTGATTCTCTGATGGGCTGTGATGACAGGCAAATCCATTCTTCCATTGCAGCCCAAGCACAGGGCAGGTTAGACTGGGGAAATGCCCCTGTGGCATGAAAATGGATGTCACTGCCAATATATTATATCAATATCTAATTTCACTTTCTCCTTCTTTATGTGCTTTGAAGGATAAGAAAAAAATGAATTAATGCAAATATTATTGTGTTACGGCATACAGATTCTCAGTGGATGGCATTCACACCCAGGCAAGAGACTGCTGTGTGCGCTGTGCAAACATAAATCTGGTATCAGTGCATCAGTCACTTTTTATTTCTTACTCTAAAAGGGTTTTCTTCTTCTCTCAAACCTTATGGATTGAAGGTTTTTACTACTTCTAGTGAAAAGTGAAAAGCAGGAAATCATGTCTATGTAAAAGGAAAAAAGAGAATCAGGTTTGCCATTTCTCATGTACCTGGTTAGCATTTGGTCCTTGTGCTACAAAAAGTATTGAGGAATGCTCTTCACATCTCGTTACATTTTAAGTTGTGTGTGTATATATATACATATATACAGGTATGATATTTAAATTATTCCAAGTGACATTTTTCTTTTGATAGCTTGTGATATTTATTCCTTCAGAATTAAGGAGATGTCTTTATCAGTGGGAATTTGGGGAAGCATGTGATACATTTTCACCCTGAGACTAGTCACATCTGCTTGGGTTTGGAAGAACTCCTCTGCTTTTGGGGGATCAATCATGTAGGAAAGTCCCCTCATTTTCCCAAGACTATTGTCGTTTGCAAGTTGCTGATTTCTGCCCACTTTGTTAAAAAATGACCTAGTTTGTGACCCAACCAGGGTGTTATTTCATTAAAAAAAGAAAAGGAGGGAGGCTGAGATGGACTAAAAGTAAATGTTTCTATTCATGTATTTTTCACATTTTATCTGTATATAGATATTCAGGAGAAATAATGGTAATTATTGTTGTCATTCAGATTTTACTTATTTGCATTTGAATAAACAAGAAAGGGTTTTTTAAAATTTAATCTAGTTCTGTCAGTGTGACCTGAGCTACTTTTGACCAAAAATAGATAAATAAAATTAATGTGTCTCTCCTTCATCTGCTGACCTGGTCATGGACTTTCATTATGTAAGGCCCATTTGTAGAACTGGAGGAACTGTTTTCGATGGAAATTAAATTGATACTGAAAAAATGCATCACAAAATGATTTTTGCATTATAGTAAAACTGAATGGGAAAGAAGACATTTACATCTCAAAATAAAGTCGTTGGGTTTTTTGGTTTTTTTTCAAATTTACTGGTATTTGAAAGAAAAGGGTGAAGACTTTTATAAATTAAGCCAGATATGATTTCCCTCCCCCATTTCTGCCATTTTTTTCCCCAAGAAATTGAGTGATAATTGCCTGGTTAGTTATTCACTGCAGATGTAAAATATTTTATATCCTGACATTTTATGTCTCCAGATTTCAGTCCAGATCTGACAAGTGACAGATATTCCATGCCTCATTTCTACGTTGAGCTCTTTCTTTCTATGCATGCCATTGTCTTAAAGTACAAATATGGAAATCAATATACAGATGCTTTTAACAAAGAGAGCATTGTAAAGTATCTGCTGAATTAGCTTCCCTGGAATCATCTGTCACTTTACTGACAGCCCAGCTTTTAACAATGATGGTATAATCTAAAGTGTTCAGTCGAAAGTTGTGTGAGATTTATAATGTTTTAATTGTGATCTACTTTGTTACATTTTGAGTGAGTCAGACCAGATGGTATGAGGAATCTATTAATTAAATTAGGGGGATATTATAAAGATATATGAGCCCTTTCCATCTTCAGAAAGGTTGAACATTCCATTTTATTCTTGCATTTATGTTTAATCATTCCAAATGTTGAGAATAATTGCATTTTATTAACAACAGTAAAGAAAAACACCCTCCTCTTTTGAAGTAAAGCTTGCACAGGGAAGTGTGTTTTTTTTAAAAATCAAAAATTATTGTTTATTTTGAATCTGATAGTTTTCACTTTCCTTGCTTAATGAAGATATTTGCAAAATGGACTTCAAATAACAGATTAAGTTATTCTGTTTAGTCCTGTGAAAGGGTAATAATAGATTCCTAGGCAAATAATTAAAGCTTGTATCACTGAATATTTTGGTAGTGGGAGTCTTCTATTTTAAATTTAGTATGTGATGGAAGCTCATTATGGCAAACTGTTGGTTCTGTGGCTGTAAAATCATCACAGCTGTTGGTATTAATTAGCAGTATCTATCTGTCCTTTACAGTGAGCAGAGATTGTAGCACAGACATATTGCAGAATATTATGTAGCTAAAATGTTTCTGGAATGTTGGCTTTAAAATCCTAGTAGGAGCTGTGTGTGTGCCTAAAGAGTATGCTAGTTTACATCCATGGAAAACTTGCATTTTGCTATTTTTAGATCCTTCTGAAAGAATGGATCTCCATGAACCCTGCTTCTGTGGTGTCTGTGTATCTCAAAAATGATTGCTGTTTTTCCAGTATGGTTATTCCAGTGCATTTTGTAGATAGTTCTTTCCCAGCTGTATCGTTATGGTGAGATTTTGCACTGCTCCTCTGAGGCAGTAACAGCAAGCAAAAGGATAAGGGAAAGCAGTTCTATACTGAGCATAAGAGAGAAGTTTAATGCTCATATTTTCTCTCTTACAGTAGCTTCCCTGTCACACTGCTATGAGAGGTTTTTTTCTGTCCTTTCTGCATTGTTAGCAGGGACATTTCTGGGCCTGTGTTGCTGTTTATGTACATTGGCATAAAAATATATTCATAAATTGCATAATTCTCAACCAAGTTATTACCTAGAAAAGAGCCAAAAGATGGACATAGGAAAGAGTTAATGTCATATTTTGTGTGGTGTTTGTTTGCATTTGGCTCGTGTTTATTAAACTAAGTAAATTAGCCTGTGTTTGGTGGGTACTTGTTTTGGTTTTCTTTTTCTAAGAGTCTTACAGCTCTTTTGAGACTGGTAACTGCTACTGTAGCATCGCGTCAACGTTTCTGTTCCTAATGGCTAAAAACTAATCCTCTGGATTTTACATTTGTCAGTGTTAAATAACCAACACGCCCCATATGCTACATTTTTGTACTTGTATCATGGATTATGTGTCTATTGCTTCACCTAATCCAAGGGAACACATGTAAACAACCCAGAAAAATACATTTCTAAGATGATAAATATTATATGAACATCATAAATCTGTCCCCTGGAAGAAAAAGAAAGAAAAGATATTAGAAAATGGCACAGAGATACCCATTTTCATTATGGGTCAGCCTGTTCTTAAGCCACAGTATGGATGATGAGCAGTTGAAATGCAATTTGAATTCATAATACTGCATTTAATTTACCACCTGTCAATAGGAAACGGACTGGGACTTATCTCCTGAGGTATCCATAGGGAAGGTGCATTTATAATGAACCTCCTTTTTTTTTTAAAGTAAATCTTTGTCATTGAAATGGATTGTTTATGCTATTTCCCATTTTTTTAACAGTCCTTCAGTGAAAAGCAGTTGAATTATTAGCTACTATTTTCTATGAAACGCAACAGAAGTTGTTTGATGTAATCTTTTCAGTTGTTTGCTCTCCACCCCTTCTTCCCTTTTGTCCGTGCTGACGCTAACAGCTCACCCACAGTAAGAGTGGATTAGCCTCACCAGGTTCTTGAAAGGTCCAACCAATATCATACACTTTTAGGTCAGAAAATCTAGTATAAAATGTACACTAG
>VZTM01027991.1:8360-105687 GCA_013400555.1 Jacana jacana | reverse complement strand
TGTAAGAGACAAATCTCTGTATCTTTTTTATTAAGTGTTTCGTGATATATATTTTTTCAGCTTCATTGCAGTGGATGCATCTGAAAGATGTATTCCATTGACAGTACACAATACTCTCAAAGACTCTTGATCCATTTATCAACTCAAACTAATAAAAGGAGGATAATATTTCTATGAAAAAGAATAGGTTTTAAAAGCAGCTTGACAGCTTGGTAGAATACATCAATTAAGTGTACAGAGAAATCGGAGGAAAAATGGGGATCTTACTTTCTTTGCTAGCATTAGAATTAATAAAAAAATATTTAATCTGTCCTTCAACAGGAAAAAAATAGAGTTCATTCCCAGCTTGCATACCTTGTGGTTTGAGCTGAAGAATGTTACACTCAAGTCTATATTCAACTACTGGTTTAAATTATAGACTTTAGAAAATAATCTACCATTCACTTTAATTAATATCAACAATCATGGAGCTGGTTGGAAAAAAAAACACCACCACAAACAACATGCTAATATGAATTTAAAAATGTTTCTGTCCATTTTTTTCATTAAAACATCAAAGAGTCTCATCTATTGGCAGCTTTGGTAGCTGTAACCTTAGGTTTCTTTCATGTTGATCCAAGGAAGGTTCACAACCAGTTTTCTCTAGTCGGTGGCCCATGAGACACATCTGGCCCCATCATTTAATCTGCGGTCATGAAAGACACAAAGTGCTCTGCTAGACTATTTTACCACAAATGCTTTTTAGTACCTTCTTCCCCTGAGACAAAATCCTTGGGCTTGTCTTTCCTACCACTGTTTTGCGATTTATCTCCATGGAAAAAGTAGTGGCTGAGGTTCCTCTCCAGCATTGGGCCAGAGAAGGCACCTTTCAGGATTCCATCTTGGATCCTGTTGGGTGCCTTGGCCAGGCCTTTTCCTGTTTAAATTGGCAATGCCAAGCCAAAGGATTCTGTCCTACTGATGGAATATTCTTGCCCTCAACTGAAAGGTCCAGAAGTCACTGAAAACAGCGTGGCAGCAAACAGCAAAGGAAGATGTTTTGTTTCACAAACCTTACATGCAAGGACTTGTATGCAGCCAAAATGGCTTGATGCTACATAGTGGAGAATAAATCTGGCCTCTGAGCAGTTCAACAGGCAGGTTTGCAAATCTCCAACTGAGTGCATGTGTTATGTTTGTCTGCTAGGCTAGTGCCAGGAATCATTTGTATTAGTTAGAAACTTGTCTTCATATTGTCAGCCTGGAATTTTTGTGCAGCCCTTGGATCAACAATGCTTCTCTACAGTGCGTCTCTTCTACTGATGATTTGCTGGAATAAACTGAGTAATGTGAGGGCACAGTATACCAAGGGCGTATGGGAAACCATTAGTTTTGGCTCATAAGGTAAAGCAGTTGCAGAGACAACATTTTGTGAACTACATTCCCCTTAAACAGCAAATTAATTTCTGGTTTGTTATTCTGTTACACTACCACCAGCTCTATAAAGCTCCTTTACAAAACACGGATTTTTTTCTGTTTCTAACAATATACTGAATATATTAGGACTATACAGTTTTGTCAATATTATGACCCCTATTTCCCTACCATTGAAAGACTTGTCCACAGTATATTTCTTATATTTATTTGCATCTTCTCTTTTGTGAGAATGTAGGATAAGAAAGGAGAAGACTATGGCTTCAGATCTTAAGGAGAGTTTGTGCAGCATCTGATGCAGTTTCCATCTCTGTGATGCCCAGAGGCCCTGCAGAGGGATGCAAGTAACACTCCTGTTCACCCTTGGGAAACTGGCAATTGGGTTGTTCAATATTGCTTGTCTGGGTCACCGCATAGTGCCACAAGTTCAGTGAGAAATCTGGTATTAGTGTATTGTCAGCTTTCTCAATTTGCTTTTAGAGTTTTTAGAGGGTGGTGGGGACGAATTGACTGACATTCTTAAATAATATGGTTTTTTGCAAGGCTCAAAAATGATAGCTGGCAATTTTCCTTCACTAACCAGGAATGCAGTTAATTCATTTTTCCTTTTTTTTTTTTTTTTTTTATATATGGCTTATTGCTTAAAATTTTATGACATGCAATAACTTTTGAGAATGTTCCTTGCTCTGTTGCTCTGTACATTGCCCTCCGGTCCTATTGCGAATGCCAGTAGACTACATTCTACCTCAAGAAGGAAAGTAAAAGAGGAAAATACATGAGGTGGCTCAGTCCTCCAGCCCCTTGGTTCATACTTTCATGTTTCTTAACTGAAGAGTGGCCCCACGCAGTTTGCTGGCAAGTGGAATCTCTTCTCACGTGTCAGAGTTACATCACCTCCATAGCATTAGGAAAACTTTGGTGTATGATAGCAAGGGACAGGAAGGTTGCATTACTTCTGTCAGAAAGCCTGCCAAAGGAAAAAAGCAATTTTGCGTACTCTTAAGTTACACATAAGATATGGATCATTCTAGATGCGGTTCAGTGCGTTGCTGAATGGGGCCCTTTCTGAGTTTCTAAAATTGTGAGTTTTCCGTGGGTGCTTTCTCTTGGCCTTGCCTCTGCATCTTTCTTTCTTCCACTTTGGTGCTGCTTATATACCTGAGAAATACCTACTGTCAACAAATGCAAAGAGAGCTGTTGATGACAGCAGTTGATTGAGCATCTTTCTGCTAGTTACTGGAGTTTAAGTTAGAATTTCTATCAAATCCTCCAACTTTGAAATGGAGGTTTGTCTTGATTTAGTTTATTCCTTATGGTATCAAAATGTGGTGACAGCTTAAAAAGAAAAATAACATACTGCTTCAGGGAGCAAAACCAGAGTACAGCATTTTTAATGGTTTTAATTATATTACAGCACTGTTGGTCTTTTTTCTAAGTATTCACTCCTCATATTTTTCTTTTGTTAGTAGCCAGTTGACAAGGGGAAGCTCTTATTCCCTCTTCATATTATTATGTTCGGCTTTGTAAAATCCAGTTGGAAACATTTTGTTTATCAGAGCTATATGAGGAGTTGTTAAGTGGGTCTTCATTAGCTTTAGCTTTTGAAAGACCCATTTGATTAAAGCAAAAATATAATGCTCCTCTTTTTGACTTCTCCCGCATTGATTCTCCTGGTAGAAACTCCTTGCCTCTATGCAGGGGAGAGAGATTATATCAAGATCCATGCAAGGAAATCCTGCAGAGTGTAACGTTTCTTTTTATGAGCCCTGCCAATAATGAAATAGCTGAACAAGAGCTGGAGCAGCCCAGCACGTGTGGCTGGCATCTCTGATTTCAGGGCTTACATGCGACTCTCTGGTGCCAACACCTGTAGGATAACTCTTCTACCTTGACCACACCGGGCCAGGTGGCATCTACTGGTCTGAGACTCCAGTGTAAATACAGGGCAAGAAGAAATGTTCTGGACGGGTCTCTGTCTGGGATGGAGGGTTCAGATGCATGAATTTATGTGTAGGGTGGTTCCTTGAAAAGAAAACAGTGGTATGAAATCACAACTAAGGGAACATTTTGAGCATGTGTGAAACATCCAGACAGCTCCTGTTGGGTCCTTCAAAAGGCCTTCTGTCCCTGCAGCCTAAAGAAGCCTCACATGGGCTTCAGGCCCAGGGAAACCCTGGTAAATATTTAGTACAACCGATACTCCAGCCAATGTATTTGTGGCAGGGAACTGACAAGAAGGGAAGCTTTTCTTCTTGTCTGTTTTTGGATGAAACTGGCCTAGAACCTAACAAGAGGGGAGTATGGGGAGAATTAGTTTGCCCTCTGCCAGGAAACCCAGTCATTTTGCCACCTCCGGCATAAAAAGTTGCTGTATGGCTGAAACCCTCCCAAGGAAGTGCAAAGTAGAGTGCAAATTATGTATTGAGGCCTGTTTGTAGAGGACAGGTCTTTAAAGATGTTTTCGTCTTTATTTCCTGCATTTACTGTAGTTGAACACTTGAAAAAGAAGAGAGTGTTAAATTAAACTAATAGGGAAAAAAATCAAAATAAAAAAGCCTCTGTCTTCACAGCTGGTAAATCTATCCTTATTATGCTTCTGTGCTCCCTGACTGTTTCCTGCTTTGAAGCTCAATAGCCATATGTGATTTTAAAATATTCTTTAAAAACATCTATGCATACTTGTATTTGTTTAATTCTCATGTTTTTTTTGTCATGGCATGGCATGGCATGCAAAAAATATGTACAGGGGTGGTAAAAAACATGAGATTGGCCACACGGAATCTGGAAATACACCATCACTGAAAGTTGCCACTACTTATTTGAAAAATCTTGAAAGGCTGTCTTGAATCCCTTCCCTTGAACTTGCCTCAGTGCAAGGAAACAGACTGGATGATCTCTTGAGATCCTCTCTATCCTTTTACTCTGTGATCTTACCATGGATTTTCTAGTGGCAGTATAGTGTTTGTTATTGTTTGCTGCTGTGCCAAGTAACACAACAACCTTTGTGAAATGAAGCTTCTGTTTTAATAAGCAGGCAACCCCAAAAGGCAGCAAGAAGAGGTTTAGAAAACATAACCAACTAGGAAAGGTTGAGAGAATGGGGTTTGTTTTTCTGGAGGAGAAGAGATAAAGGGAGATGTGATACATTTTCCAGAATGCGAAGGCTGTAACAAAGAGAACAGTGATTAAAATTGTTCCCTATGGCTGTTAGGAAATGTTCAACAGGAATTTAGCTAGATTTGTAGCAAGGAAGATTTCGGTTCCATGTTACAAAGGAACTTCCTAGCTATGAGTGATGAGACAATCTATTTAGGGAGGCTGTGGCTCTCTCTTCCGCATTGCAGGTGAGAATGACGTCAGAGGTTATATACTCCTCATTGCCCTAGGAGTGAGGTGGATCAGATGAATTTCAGCCTCTTCCAGTCTACAAAACAACCAGGAGCTGTGGACCAGTTGCTACAACTGCTGACTCCTGGCAGGTTGACTTTGAACTGGTGCTTGTGAGAGATAAGGTCCTCCAAAGTGGCCCAGCTGTTACAGTGGGTTGGGCATCCTCTCAATGCCCAGAGCATCCTTGTGGGTGCAGGTCCATCCCAGGTCCCCATGCAGCCTATTAGGCTGATTACTGGATGCCATAATATGCCAAAGTCACCCATTTCAGCTGTGGCCACCCAGATGAGCTGTAGCCAGTCTCCACAGTCTGAACAAAAAAACATTTCCCTTGCCCAGGGATGAGGTAAATACTCAGACTGACAGCTTCAAGCACAGGAAGAGAAAGAGATTGTGGATGAAGTGAAACCTGACAAAAATCCCAGTCTGCTCTCGGCACAGCAGCTCACGGCTTGGTCTAGCATCCACCTGAAAGCCTTGTCCAGCAGTTCCTCAAGTCAGCACCTGCCGCAACTCCATGAGACAATGTCCCCTGGTCTCCTGGCCTGAGGCACCAGAAGTCCCTGGGACACAGACTGCTGAGTCTGGCAGAGAATTTCAGGGGAGGATTGTATGTGCTTGCTCTGTTCTCTCCCCTAAGAAGTGCCACTTTCAGGGATGGGATACTAAGTTAAACAGGGTATAACCACAGTTTGTTCTCACACTGCTCATGTTCAGGACCCTTATTTTCTCAGAGGAAGCAGCATAGAAGAGCAATATGAGAGTTTTACCCTGTGCATATCAGGGAGAGTCTGGTTCCTCCCCACTTGGCTTCTTCCTGCCAGGTTTGTGATTCCCACCTCTCCCACCTGTGACATTAAAGTGACGAGATGCAGCAGCATAGGATGTGAGCAGCCAGCTCCTGCTCGAACTGATGGGAAATTTCTCCTGACCTCCCTGGGAGAAGAGTAAAAGACATCATCATGCTGCCTTGGCCAGCTTTCTCTCTTTAGTCATTAAAACTTACTGGAAACACGGCTTACATACAGATACCAGTGCTTGTGAATCTAGGAGTTATTTCTTCTAATGACCACTTAAGGGAAATACTTGTAACATTAAAAAGCCGAATCCCCACGTTCCCTGCAGCAATAAAAGCACCATAAATAGATTTCCTAGTCAGGCAGTACCCTATTTACAGCAATGAACTCCCTGCAACTATTCAAATCCCAATAAACTATTCATTCTGGAAAATGGATTCCACTAAACACTTGCCGGTAACAATGATTGAAGAATTCAGCTTGATGCCAACTGCCAATACGTGGGTCTCAGATGCAGCACTGTGCTCCCAGTGTGCCAACAGATGTTGGTTCCTCTGCAGAAAGGCTGAATTAAAACAGTGGGGGCTCAGATGCACACCTGGGAGTTAAATGGTGCCCAGGTGTTTGTACGTCTTGGGAACTTTTTGCCTTATTAGCCCACTTCTTTCTTTTCCTCAGCACTACACAGTTCAGCTGGGGGCTGAATTTCACCCCAAATGATGCCCCAGCATGACCTGTTTGAGCCACAACAGCAGCAAGGCAGGACAAGTAGCCCTCTGAGGATGTCACCCCAGGGGGCAGATGAGCCTAACCTCTGGAAGCAGTTGCTGGCACCCAAATAAAGGGACTGAAGCAGGGATTTGAGCAGACAGCAGTGCCTGAAAGGAACAAGGTCCAAGCAGGGGACCCAGAGGGTGAAAGAGGCATGGGGGGAACGCCAGGCTCCATAATGTCTCTGTTGAGCATACTGGTGGTAGCACATCCACTCTGGAGCCTGTGTGGAGCTGATCTCAAAGGGATCTTTGTTATGAGGGTTTTGCAAAACAGCTGTGTATTTTTAAAGTTTTCATTATTAAAATATTTTGCAAAGACTTCTTGCAAAACTGCCCTGTTCTGTAGAAAGAGGCTTGGCAGGCCAGCCGCTGAAATGCCAGACCCAGGTTTCAGCAGGTCCTGCAGCAGCTGACACAGAGCATAGTGGCTAATGACTCTGAGCCATGCCAGCTCTGAATGAAAACTAGAGCTAATTTTAAGCTAATTCTATGCCGAATGTTCCTATTGGTCTGGCCACAGGGAGCCGTCTACAGATCATTTCAATCTCGTCATTTTCTTTAATGTTTCCATGTCTCATTTTAGAATAGAGCACGTCCTGCTTTTCAAGTCAAAATCTATTCTGAATTAATTTACAAACCAGGCAGTGTGAAGACCTCACTACAGCTAATGACCAACACTGCCAGTGTTTATAATCCAAATGGTATTTCTTTCTTGCATTCCTTTGCACACTTTGACCTACCTCCTGCAGTAAAAGCACATTTTTAGTAGTTCAGTTCAACTTGAAATGGGAAATGAAATTAGAAACCAAACCAGAATACTTTCTGCATTTTATCAAATATGATTTGTGATAAATAGTTAACTTTCCTTGGTTTCATATCTACACTTTTGTAACTTTTTTAACTCCTTACCCTCTCTCCTCCCCACACCCTGCTGGCTCTGCTTCATTTCATCTCTAAAATTTTCTAAACTTCTAAAGTCAAAACACAAATCTTAGCCCCTGAAACAGCTTTCCAGTCCTGACAGCCAAGGGGGACTGGGCTTTCAAAAGAGGCCAGCTTTGCTCCTGGGACAAGACCAGACCCTTAGTATGCTGTAATAGGAACTAATAGAAAAACAATAACAACAATAATAACAAGAAAATTTGGGTCAGTTCCACCCCTCCAGCTACACCCTCATGGCCCCTGGATATTTATTCCCTGTTGTGTTCCTGAGTTAAGTGCTGAAAGCCTTAATATGCCCACAGAACTTCAGACAGAGCATTTTGATGAGTAAGCTGTCCTTGCCAAGATTTGGCCCCCTAATTTAATGTGGATATTTTGCTACTGTCTTCTCAGTAAAGGGTGTCTCAGGAATGCCAGGCTTTGCCTCTGCAGACTGTACCGGAGAAGGAGACGTCCCAGTGTCTTCTGCCTCTGCTCGGTCCCTCCTGTCCACATCCAGACATGCGACCCATCATTCCTCTGGAAGTGTTTCAGGCAGCCTAATGAACAAAACTAGCTCACAAAATCGTTGTCTGAATTTATCCCCTCCTGTTTTTAATAATGCATCAGGAACAAGACATTATCAAAACCTGGCTCTGGACCCTTCCTGAATCCTAATTCTGATTGCTGCTAGGATGGCTAGGGGATTTGGCTCAGAACTGCTCTGTGAGCTGGAAAGATGTCATCAATCTTTCCCCTTTGTCACTGTCCCTTTGGGGATGGCAGCAAAGTGCTCCATCCTGCTATGGCCACTACTTACAGCTGAACAGCTGCATGGGCATCTCCTGCAGCACCTCAGACCCTGGGCTACAAGTGCAGGGAGGGCAGGTTGCATATTGGTATTTGGCAGAAGAAAAACCCTTTACCATGTCATAGAATCATAGAATGGTCCAGGCCAGAAGGGACCTCTAGGGTCATTTAGTCTGACCTCCCCACAGTCAGCAGGGACACCCTCAACTAGACCAGGTTGCCCAGGGCCTCATCAAGCATCACCTTGAATATCTCCAGGGAAGGGGCCTCAATCACCTCCCTGTGCAACCTGTTCCAGTGGTCCACCACCCTCATGGTAAAGAACTTATTCCTAATATCCAATTAATCTGCTCTTCTACTTGAGTTTGAAACCATTGCCCTTTGTCCTGTCACTGCAGGTCTTTGTAAACAGACACTCCCCAGCCTTCCTGTAGGTTCCCTTCAGGTACTGGAAGGCTATTAGGTCTTGCCGGTCACTCCTCTTTCCTACAAGGAGATGCTTTGAAATTCAGAGGGCTCCATTTTCGCAACATGTCTGAGTTCCTTGTGGCTGACACCCTCCATGCCATCCTCTTGGTCAGATGTTCTCAGGAGCATGCTCCTATTCTGTCTCATTCACCCCACAAATACCATCTTGTGAGTCTAGCAGCATGTGACTCTTGCCACATGTTGATTTTCCAAGACTTTCCAGGGTCTTTATCAAGCCAACCCTTGTTCTTTATACCTGGATTTCTTCCAAGCGTTGCTATACTGCCTTGCAGCTCTCTCAACAATATTTCTAGTCATCTCCCACTTAGTACGCCAGCCTCCCCCACCTCTTTCACACTTTTTCTAGAGCCTCCGACTTCTTAGTTGGTTGATATTACAGTCTATAGCTTTTATTCCCGAAAGACTGTGTGTTGTCACTGCAGCTCAGCTGTTTCCTTTGGTTTCTCATCATGAGAAAGCTGTCTTTCACTGTAGCTATTACCAGGTAATGCTTTGCTCCCTTTAGGCTTCTCATAGACTGGAGGTTATTTTTGTGTCTTGAATCAATACCTTTAAGGTTATCTCTCTGGAGGTCCTTCTCATCTAAATCCCCAGGTGCCACTGTGAATGCTCACACAAGAAAACATTCACTCTGCATCTGTTACTTCCTTTTTGAGACAAGGAGAGGCGTGCTTTTGTCTGCTATCATTTCCCTTGTGCCACTTAAAAAATGTGGTCATTTCATGCATATATGAGATTTGATCATGTTCCTCAATACCCATAGCTCACTATGGGATTTTCATGACACTAAGCGTAAGCATCAAGGTTCACTTGAGCACATATATAAGGAGTAAAATCCACCATCTGGTGGATTTACTACTTCTAATTTTCCTCTTTCCTTCTTCCTCAAGTAGTTGGAAGCAGTGTTCTCACTGGCATTGGTAGCTGTATTCACCTAATTTTTGTAGTAGCATTAGACTGGGCCTTTACCCTGAGGCAGCTAAAATGACCAATTTTCTCTGTAACGTTCTTCTGTCCATAAAGCCCTTCTAGTCCTGTATTACAGTGCTGCACTGCTCACCTTAAACTGCTGTGACCTCAAAGAGGTGGTTTCGAGGGAGGTAGGGTGGTGTATCTTGACTCTGAGACAGTTAGTCCAAGGACAGCCTAGACGCGAAACAATGCTGGCTTGGCAATCAGGGGCAATAACTTTGCCCTAGCAAAGTAGAAGTTGCTCAACGGGGTTTTACTCCGAGCTCAGCAACCACAGGTGGGGCAGCAGGGAACTGCTACCTGAATACCACAAGTTTCTGCAGCTGATGCTCTACCTTCTCTCCTCTCCTGCTATTCCCCAGGCTACCTACTTGCTGCACTGGAATCACTCCATCTAGGATAACCCTGCTTTGGTTCAGCCTCAGCTTTTGAACCTGGAGTCAGGAATTAATTTACTGCAAGGCACTAGGGCTCATGTTTTGCACTGTGGTCTTTATCCCCTTAAACCTCCGGGTGAGCACCCCAGCACAGCACCTTTCTTTTTCCTATTGTGTCTAGTCCATCTCAAAATGCTGTTTTGCAGTGTCTTAGCCCAGGGAGAGGAGGGCATGTTCTCGGCAGGAAGGCACCTGTCAAGGACCTGTTTCAAAAGTCCCTTCAGAACTAAACCCTGGTAAAAAGAAAATACAGTTTTTGAAAATGTTAAAGGAGTTTGAGCTCCCCCTCCTTGCACAGCCCTGCAAGCCAAAGCACCTTGGCACTGAGAGCTTCAAGATGTGCTAAAGGTGGCTCCTTCCTCCCATCCACCAACCCAGCCACTCTTTCTCAGCTTTAACCCTGCAGCCCCTCGGAGCTGGTAGTGCTTCTTGCGGGGTTGCCTCTTCCAGTTCGTCCTTTTAAATTGACCAAAGAGAAAGCAGTTCCCTTCAGTAATGGAGGACAGAGAGGTTTCCTGACCAGGCACTGTGTCCCTGAGGGAGCCTGGGGAGTCACGGCGGGGTTAAAGCAGTATGTGCCCAAACCCCACCTCTCCCTTTGCCTGCCTTTGTTCGTGCTGTGCCGACTGCGGGCACCGAGGTGGTGGGCAGCTTGCCACTCTCCAGATGGACCTTCCTTTTCTTTTTTTTTTCTTTTTTTTTTTCCTTTTTCTTGCTGTAGGCTAAATCCTGATCCCAGGGAAGTCGATGGCAAATCTCTCATCTGTTTCTCAGGGACCCAGGTTTTACCGGGTCAGGGTAAAATGGCAAATGGGTTGTGGCAGAATAGTTGTACTGAGGCAGATAAGTGAAAACTTGAATGATCTCCCATAATTTTGGTGGCTGCGGCAGCTGAACTAACACTGAATCCCTTGAATGCAGACTGAATTATCCATGCTCTTAAGATTGCGCTTGAAGCACCTAAATACATCTTTTCCCCTCGGAGTTTGTATGCAGCCCAACGTGTTAAGGTCAAGATCCGTGCTCCAGAGAGAAGCAGATGGTCTCCTGAGTGATGTGTTTTCACTCACTGAGCATGAATATGAAAAAGTGTTCTTATTTTCCAAGCATATGAAAGTCAGTAATGTGGAACAGTCTCAGGGAATCTTAATATGTGAATAAACATGCGTGTTGCGAGAGTTTATTTTGGTCTTTGTGCTCACTATGGATTCCTAAGATTAAATGATACTCAAATACTATATATCATTGTTTTTATTAACTTAGTTCAAATGTAAGAACCATGCCAAAGGGCTGTTTCAATTTGTGTAGATTCATAATAATTCTGATCTTCATAATGAACTAAGCAAAACCAATTCTGGAGTCAGTAAATGTTCCCTTTGCAGAAGTCTCTGTATATTACAAATACCGAATACATCAAGAATATTCTGAAGTGTTTATGGTCTAGAAGGGCTGTATCACTGAGGGAATGCGATGAAGGCAATCTCTCAAAACTCTGTATAACAAATTATATTGAGTTTTAAAGCCTGATCCTGCTTTCTCACTGTATCGTGCAACCTTTATCAAGGACCCTTAGGCAAAGGCACTAGCTGAGGATTGTCCTGATCCTCAATGTCCCACAAAGCATATCACACTATGTCCAACTACGTTGCCATGTGTATTCCCCTCTATACCACCTTTGCCATTAGGCAGTTGGAAGGTCTGTACCCTTGGTAGCCTTTCTTCACTCATCCCCCACCCATATAGGAAGGGAGGAAGGAACCAGTGCAACATCTCACCCCATCACCTGCTGTGTTGGGACCTCAACACTTCATTTAGTCCTACCATGGGCAGAGTCTCCTGAGTGGTTTCCCTGAGCCCAGGTTGCAGACAGAGACCATTATCTGCTCCTTCTTCTGAAAACAGTGGTGTTTAAAAGGGCAGGGAGGAACATCAAAATATTTTTAATAACCAACACAGCATTTGGAGCACCAGCTTCAAGTCTTACTGTGTCAGTGGAAAGACAGCCATTGACTTCAGGGAGATTTGGTTTAGAATCTAAAGCCACTTGCACAGCTAAGAGGGGTACAAAGTAGAAAATTAGGGAAAAGGATCTTAAGTGTATTTTTTGCCCCTAATCCTTCACCTGTACCAGCTGTTGGAAAACATCTTGCCAAACATCCTCTCTCATCATGCTCACTACAGAAATTTCCTGAGCTTGTCCAGCCAACCAAAACATTAATTTCTACTGAGACACACACAACCCCCCACCTTTCTCGCCAGCTCAAGTAACATTAAACGTTTTATTCAAACACAGAAAAACACGGAGATTCAGAGCCGAGGCTGCTGCTTCTCTATGAACACTGTGTATTTTTAATATTTCTGGCTAAAGATGTGAGGCAAGGAAGAAGTGGAAGTGAGAACAGTGAATTCCATGTTGAAAGAGTCATATGCAGGTTTTTAACAGCATTTTTAAGTGCACCTGAAGAATTTGCAGTTGCATCCATTTTGTGTGCAGAAAATTGCGTGGTTGTGCAACTCCTTTGTGCACAACAAAGAAGTAACTGCGAATGCCTGTATAAAATGTCATTTCTCTGCTCATTTACCCACTTGCCAAATGCAAATAGACATGCCTGCAAATTCTGCAAAAGGGCGGTGTGGGAGTTGGTGTTGAAAATATGCCCTNTAAAAAACCCTCTGAAAGTCCAAGGCACCCCCTATAATCAACAGTTCGTTGGTTCTTAAGAGCATTACAGTATTACAGTTCAGAAATGAATGCTGTGAGAAACTTTATCTGGGAGGTGACTGACTGATGGACGGAGCAAACCACAATGGTGGGCATTTAAAAACCCAGCTGGCTGTACCACACTCGTGCTCTCAAGTGTGAGCAGAATGTTTTGTACCTCCCCTGAAAAGTCTTACAGCACAGTCGTTCCTTTATGAATTTTGACAACCAGCTTGCACACCATGCGTTTTAAGTCCCCCAAGACACTAACCCGCCGATTGTCTGCAATTATTTTAATGTGCTTTTCTTTTTTAGAGTGAGGTAAACATTTTTAGTTGCCAGCATACACTAACACTATTGACTGAAAATGGATCTTAAGACACAGTTTTACTTTGAAATAGAAGGAAAAAATCCTTCTAAAATTACAAATTTCTCTTTAGATTGTTTTTTTGGTTTTTTTGAGGCTGCTGTTAGATCTGTGCCCTAAGCCTGCTTTTAACCTCTTTTGACTCAAAGCTTATTTGTTTCCTAGGAAAGTAGGTCCCCAGAGACTTAACTTGTCTAGTATGTGCATTGTAATGGAGACAACAATGTATGGGGTTAGCAGAGAGATCTTGCTGGTCATCTTCTTTTTATATATATTTCTTTTAATTCTAGTTCTGACTCACTTGTTGATTTAGGGGAAATGTTTTTGCCAAGTAAGCCTTATTTCATCCAATTCCTAATGAAATAAGCTTAGCCCAGTGATTATGGCAGCAGTTTGACCCACCAGACCATTGAATATGCCTCCTAGGCTTGCAATGTTTCCACGCAGACCCCCAGACCTTCTAGCATTGACCTCAGCTTCCTGTATCACACATCCCAGCTTCCAGCTGGATGTTGAAGGATGGGACTCCCAGAAGCCAGTATGATGAAGAAGATGGTACACAGTAAGTGACTCTAAGAAAGGGTTGTATTTTGGGATCTGCTCTGAGGTAATTGCTGAGAGGCGATTTTGTAAGTCAGAAACTGTGATTTGAGTGTCCCCTGGGGAAGCAGACTGGGACATAGCCATCTGACCCCGTCTATAGGCTGGGGGGGACCAATCTTCCTCTGTCAGCTAGGTTCAGGCACACCTCAGATACTCCCACAAACCTTTCAAAAGCCTACAGTGGTGGGCATGCTACAGTTCAGTTTGTTTCTCTGAATTAGAAAGTGTTTCCTGATCTCTAACCTCAGCCTTCTTTTCTTTAATCTGTACCCATCTCTTGTCATCCTGTCTGCCATGACAGAAAGTCCTCTCTTTTCAGCAACCCTGTCATTTTATTCTTCTTTTTCTGCATCGTGTTCCTAGGTCTCTAATGAGACCTTTTGCTGTTCTCTCAGCTTAGTACAGTTCAACCTCATATTTTTTGGAGAACAGTGCCCCAGGGTGCACACAGATCTTCCCAGTCACTTTGTAGAGCTGAAATTTGATTGTGTGTTTCACAGGGTGTGATTCTGTTTGTGTGTTGCCCGTCTGGACTTTCCCTGTTCTGCAACAACACAAAGTTACTGCTCAGCTTGTGATCCACTACAGCCCCTTGACGGCTTTCTGCAGAACTGCTCTCCAGGCAGCTGTTCTGCAGTATATAGCCAGTTATTCCTGGTGAGATGCAGAATCTATAAGCTCATCTCAAGAATAGCATGCTTTTCTGTTAGACCTTAAAAACACTGGTTTGCCAAGATAATTGTGAATTCTAATCCTGTCCTCCAAACTCCTGACAGTCCCTCCCTGCTGGCTGCCATCTGTATATCCTCTCTGTTCCTTCGTCTGGGGCATGAATAAAAATATTGAACACGACTAAACCTGGGAGAGGCTGTGCCGCACCTAGCCCATATGTCCTTCCACTTTGAGTGGCAGTACAATATTCTTTCAGTACAGCTTTCCTTCCCCACCATGCCTTCTTCCGGATTACAGGACCCAAAGCAGACTTCAGTGACAGTTTTTCTCACCAGGGACAAAAGGCAGACTAAAGTGAAAGGTTGTTATTCAACTCCTTTCCTTTCTTCATGCTGGTGTTTGCTAGTATTCAATCATTATTTGCTGTAATCAGTTCTGAAAGGAATAATCTGATAACAACATATTTTGCTTGATCTGCTTCATTTTCCATTTTAGAGGTAGGTGTGATATTTGCCCTTTCTGACTCTCCTGCCTTAGCCAAGACAACTTCTGCCTGTAAGCGGTGCAGAACAGTGCATCACACTAGCATTAATGCAAATACATTGACACAAAACTTTCAGTCATATTTGATGTCTTTAAATATTGTTTTGGGAGAGTCTTACCTATTTATTTCTTCAATCTGTTCAGTTAGGACTTATGTTCCTGAAGTCCCCTTTTGTTTTCTGCTGTTACTTCTCCTCCCCATTGCCCTGTGGTGGTTCTGCCATGCTTTGCTCCCAGGGGCTGTCGGAGCAGGCAGCCCCTTTCCCCTTCAGTAGCATCCTGTCTTCAGTGATGGAGGTTTCTCTCACTTCTCAAAAAGTACTGCCAAACTAACCTTCCTGGTCTGAAGGTCCAACAGAGAGCAGTTGTGCAATTCCTCCCCTTTTATCACCCCCTAAAATCTCTCCCCAGGTTGATCTGAACCTTAGGCCAAAGAGGAACATTTTAGTCTGTCACACAATATGATTTTTGGGGCCTCCTACTCCTCCCTGGCCCCAGGCAGGAGGGCAGCTCTCCCAGCCATGATGGCAGCAAAGAGGGGCTCCGTAACTCCCCATCTGCAGAGGGAAGCTGGAATTTTGGGCTTGTTAAATTGCCCTGTCATTATAGAGGCAATGCAGCGGCTCAGATCTAAAACCTACCCAGGCAGATTAGGAATGTGTCAGATGCCGAACCCCTCAAAAGTGCTAATACCTCGCTGCCCTTTTATGTGGTTTAAGTCCTGCATTTGTTTTGGAGCCAACAGACAGTGCCAGGAAAGAAGATGAAGCAACCTTTGCCAGTCCTCCCTTTGTAAACCTTCATTGCACAGTGGGAAGCAGGAGAATTTACTTTAACTAAAGCCAAGTCAGTGGTTTAATCTTTGTAAACATGTCTTAAGTGCTCTGCCTCTTATCTTTATGCCATGGCTTTTGTACCAAAAAGAATGGGTAAAAAGCTGTTCGGCCAGAAATATCACAGTTCTGACATGAAAACTGGTCATTAATCACTTTTCTGTGGAGCCCTCTCCGTGCCTGTGCATGTGTGTCCCTGTGTGTGTTTGTGCTCCCGTGTTGTTAACTGGCTACCGGTGGCCTACAGTGCAAACACAGCCTGCTTCTGCAAGTGCCAGCACACATGAATAAAAAAGAAAAAGGAAGAAAAAAAAAAAGGATTAAATAGTTAAAAGGGAAAAAATGTCCTCATGCAACCACACAACAAAATGGGAATTCTTCTGGATTGTTTGGGAAAGTCTTCCAAGGAGGAAAATGTCTTGCGGACACTGGGGATGTCACAAACTAAGCTCAAGAACAGAAAATGATTTAGTACTCTGTATGTGTGCCTATGTGTGTGTAAATCAGGCAAATGTTTTTAAAAATGAAGTGGTTGTACAAGTTCTGTCTGCTACCTTTTCAGCCTTTTTAGAATAGGTTAACATTGTGGATGCTGGTAGCGTTCTAAAAGCAGGTGTGATAAATCGTGGTTTGAGGGTTCAGCATCTCATCTAAAAGATTTAGTAAAATGTTTCCTCCCTATTACATGCAGATATATCTTAATATTTAATTTTCACAAAGCAGGATAGCCTCTTACGTCATACATCAATCCCCACCACAGCACAAAGAATGCAACATAGAATATGAGGAAATTTGAGACACAAAGTAATACTTCTTGCACGTAGCACTGAGTAACCGGACTTCTAATATGAAACTGAAAGAGTGACATGTAATGTTGGTGGACCAGAAAAAGTTAATAGCAAAACCTTTAGACACGAAGTGAGCTCCAGGACCTGCGTTTCCTACATTTGTATGAGGTGGATATATTGACGTGATCTCTTTGTGCCCACACAGGGAATGGTTTGGTGGGTGCTGTGTTTACAAACCTTTTCCTCAGGTGCATCTTTTTTAATCCCTTTTTTTTAATGTTGATAACAATAAAGGACAAATTGGGTGCACCATGCATTAAAACCACATTTTACCCAGTAGCTTTGTGGTATACCTGCAGCCAGACCATGTTGGTTTTGACATAAGAGGGCATCTCTTTGTACAAATGAGGTGCCTGTGCATCTTCTGAATCCCTAATAAAGCAAAGTACCAACATGATGGTTGTGTGTCGTGGGCTGCTGAAGGTGTTATTTTTATTAAAGGCTGGAAAACATTATGGGACTTTGATTCCTAGAGGGGCCAGCAGGAGGTTGCCTCAGAATATAGTCAGCTGGGAAAAGAAGCAAAAGATATTTATATAGAGACATATTTCTAAATCAAACTAAAACTCCCTCTTTTTGTACATGAAGAGGGACCTGAGGAGGTGGCCTTGCTTACAAGGCAAAACACTAAGAGGAAATCAAGAGTGGGAAGCCAACTGAGCTCTGAGAGAGATGAAGGCTGTTTTTGTAGAGAGGGGATGGGCACCATGCTACTTGATCATCTCAGACGTACAATCTTGGGATGGAGGGAAAGTGCTTTGGGGGCACCAAAGGGCTGCGTCTCTGCTCAGCAAAGCTCACAAAGCAGGGAGGCACTGGGCTGATGAAGTTCCCTTCTTCCCGGGTCTGGCTTTTGTTTGCTTGGGTGTCTGCACAGCATGGTGATGTGTGCCCTGGAGGTGTACGGTGTGCTGCATCTGAATGATCTGGTTGCACGCTTTAGATGCTGGGAGAAGATTTCACAAACCACTAGAGGGAATGACAGGCTATCTTCTTGACTTTTATTGTTTTGGGTTTTTTTTTTACCTTCTGACTAT
The DNA here is from genome assembly GCA_013400555.1 of Jacana jacana. Lineage (NCBI taxonomy): Eukaryota > Metazoa > Chordata > Aves > Charadriiformes > Jacanidae > Jacana > Jacana jacana. The sequence continues at coordinate 88,081 of VZTM01027991.1, read as the reverse complement.
CCTGGTTTTCTGAAGTAGTCCAAATTTTCTGTACTAAACCAACCTGAGAGAAAGGCCACCATTGCAAATCTTATAGACAACAATTTCAGTGCTACAGCCGACTGGGAAATCTCCTTTAGAGCTTGTCTTTACTACAGCAGAGAGACTGATTATAAAATGAACAATTAGCAATGTCTTGAGTATAACTGATGACAGTGGGATTATATTTATTGTTATCTCCAACCAGAATGAAGCCCAAGGCAATAAAGTATATTCATTGTGCCTTTAAAGAGAAAATTTCATTTTAACTGAAAACAATGCTGTGAGAAATTCAACTGGGAGAAAGATTTTATTAACAGGAAAAACTGAACGATGATTGAGACTCATTGGATAATACTTACGCAGATGCCCAAAAAGCCACACCCAAGAAAGAAATCTGCAGTCATTAAATGGCCTGCCTCAGAAGGGAAGTAAAACTTCTTATGCATATGTGTACTCGGACCCCAAGAGAAAATGCAAAAAAATGCTTAATGACAATACGTATAAATTACAAGGTAGGATTTGGAGAAAATTGGTAAAAGGAGGAATGGATCACAAGAAGAACTGTGACAAGCAGAGCTGAGGAAAGTTGCCTGTTGGGGAGGATTTTGTTGTATGTTTGGGATTTTATTTAAGTATTTCCAGAACATAAAGGATACCAACAATGACATGAGTCCATTACGAGATGGAAATAGTAAAACTGCCAATAAGAAAAAAAAAAAAAAAAAAAAAAGAGGCTTATTCTGTAATACTCCTGTACTATATCCAAGGAGGAAAAAAACCCTAATCATTTACATTTATTCATGTCAACCAACAATGATCACACATTTTTTGTTCTAGTTGTAACTAAAAAGGGGGTTAAACAGCAAACAATAAAGTCAGGCAAAGATCTGAGTAACCTGTATCCAGCAGTCTGAAAAAAAAAAAGCCAGCCAAAGGAAATAAATCTTAACACACTGGGGAAGTTCCAGCTGCCTGGGAGAAAGCTAGCATGATAAATGGCACAACCCAGAAAATTTGTAGACCTGTCAGCCGGATGCTGATCCTGAGGATTCGAGTTGGTACAGCATAACATTTTCATCAGGCAACAAGGGTGATGCAGATCATATGGCAGATGCACCAAAGATGGGCAAACCTCTGGTCTTAAAATATACTTACACAGGGGATATGTTCATTGTCTGAAGATGTTTCTGATATAAATGTGTTTCTGTGCTTAGTGGGAGAGAAAGTTGGGGAAGAAAGAAAGCAGGCGAGAGTTGGCGACCTTACAGTGACGTTGATGTTCCTTAGACTATTCACAAACAAGGCACAAAAATATGCTGGACTGGGAGACGTACCTGACAGAGAGAAGTCTAAAGTGACCATCAAAGCAGAATGTGACTTGATTGCAACCTATGGTCATATGTATGTTAACAGCTGACTGGAGAGACTATTTCAGTCTGGCAGACAGAGACACAAAACAAGATCCAGTGGCTGGGGTTGGAAATAAATTTTTAATTAAAAGTAATTGACTGTAAGAAAGCACTTCATCATTGGAACAACTCATTGGATAAAAAAAGTGTTTATACTGGAAGTTTTTCCAGAAAGATCTGTTTCATTTCAACCATTGTCGTTGGACCTGAAGCAGGAACTGATCTCAGTAAGCCCTGTGGCCCATGCAAAAAGGACATTGCCTCAAAGGTTCATGGTGAGTCCTGTCCTTAAAATCTATGACTTGCAGAGAAATAAAAGCAGCACTGCCCACTGAGGGACCCACTCTACCTCAGGTGCCTGCCAGAGGAGGCCCCACTCCTGGTGAAATAAGTGATTTCTGAATTGAGGAGACATTTCATTCAAGAGATTGAAAGTCACTGAAAGTCATTTAGGGCTAGTGTAACAGCTTGGCGGTCCGAAAAACCACAGTATGGTAATCTAATGATAAAATCAGTAAACAGCACAGCGGGAGAAGGGCGGTTATTCACTGTCTTCGATATCGTCTTTAGCACACCACATTCAAATAATTCCTCGGGCTGGAAGTGATACTCCTTATTACATAGATTAGTTTTAGCCATTTGGGAAAACAGGGTGGGGGAGGAACTATTAGGGTGTTTTCACTTTGTCCCTTTTCAAGTCATTGCAGCTGGCTATAATACCACTGAGCAAGTTGGCGGTATTGCCAATTCCCAGTAGCACTATTTCACACCCTTTCTGCTCAAGTCTAAAAAAAAAAAGGAATTAAAAAAAAGTAAATCTTTAAAAAGCAAGAAGTACTACGTAAGGTAAAAAGCAGTTAGAAGAAAGGCCATCATAGCTGCTGACTGCAAGGTCTCCTTGCTAAACTTGAAGTAAACCAGCAGTGAGGGACATCTGCAGACTGTCAAAGATGGTGCAAAGGTTGGTGAAAATCTTTGTGGCTACTGTGATTCATAGATACAAGCCAAATACAAACAAAAGCTTTTTCATTTGTGACACACATAGTATTGTCATTTGAATTACACAGAGCCCTATTGTTGGGTTATTTTATCTTATTGCTTTTGTATATTCAAGTGGAGCAATAGGCCCAAAGAGATGTTGGGGCAGAGCCTGTCTTGCATGTGGATGAGTGAGGTGTTGCTCTCATCTCAGGCTTTTCTCTTGCAGCTTTCTATCCTTGGCCCTTTCTTCCCTCTCATTATCTGTCATCCAGATATGTGACTGCAGATGGTGGGACCAAAATTCAATGGACTGCAGGTTGCTGTGACCACAGGAGACCTCAGTGCAGTTTCCAAGAAGCACCATGGACTTGGGTAATTATTTGGGTGTTTAAAGTATGCTCAAGTCCAAGCTACAACAGCAACACTAATGGCAGAGCTGATCTGGAATCTTAAACCTAGCTCCTCAGTCCAGTTTTACACACTTTTGATTTTTGGAGAAGCCAAATCAGCCCAAGTACTCCTTTTTGCCAGTTCTTCATTCTGTGTTTTCTCAGCGAAACTGATGAATCGACATAAAATGAAAACAAGCCATGCCTCTGCAAGTAATCTGATGAAGGGGCTGCCAAACCCAGCAGCCTGACCGAGGTGAGGCAGCCACAGCTCTGTGCCCTCAGGTGTGTCCTGTAAAGGGGCTGAGCATGAACCCACCGCAGGCACACAACTATGCCCACACATGATGGACATACGCATGGGGCTGACCACACAGATCAACACAGACAGAAATACTCATGCAAATGGGCTAACCCTGTCCCATCTCTTAATGTCGGTCCCTCCAGCAGCCTGGCTTGGATGGCCACTCTGCCCAGCAGCTGCCCCTGGATCCCAGTCTCCCCAGCAACTGGCACCTGGCCATCCAAACCGCTGTGGCTGTGGCCTTGTTCCAGGTACATGAGGTACAGACCCCCCCTTGCACGCACTTGCACACACATGCAGACATGCAAACAGGTCTCTCAGGTGTCCCCCATATCTTTTGACAGCTGACAGGCAGACCCCTGAGTCTCTCCAGGATGTGCTCCATATATACAGGTATCTCAATACCTGCCTCCAAAGCCTCTTAGCCTGCTTGTCAGCTAGTCTGGCTTGATATTTGATTGTGAATGTACATTGACATACATGTACCTACACAATACACACACACTCCACTCTCTCCTGTCACACATCCCTCTGACTTGGCTTCTGTTCCAGGTGCTGCAGCAGACCCCACACACCCACGGATGCCGAATACAGTCCCTCTCCATGGAGAGGAGACAGAGACAGTGTTTAATCAAGAGACGGGACAGACTGTGTTGATGAGGTACAGGGCATGGCCAGACAAGTGTACTGACCAGCTGCCTGTTTGCACAAGATTGACCCCTTTAATCCCCTTATCTCTCTATTCTCACATAATCCTTCCTCCCCAGAGTCCCTTGGTACCTCCCTTTCCTCACCTTTGGTTCTTCCCCTAAATGTCCCATACTGAGTCTCATGCAATCCTGAAATGCTCTTCCCCAGCATCCCATTCCCCTGCAGCCAGTAACACCCCCTCAGCCTGTTGGGTGTTCCACAGACTCCTGTTGACTCACCTTTGTGGATCTCACTCCCTGTCTCTGGGGCTGATGCTCTCCTGCAACAGCCCTAGGAGGAATAGGGTCAGGATGTTCTGTTTTCTCTGATCAGGTTACTGGGGTCCCCTGCCTGTCATAGGTATTATGTGCTCTGTCATGGTTGTGAAGATAAGGCTTTAATCACAGAAACTAATATGTGAATCCAAGTATCACACCTGGCTACTTCAGTGGCTGGAGATGCAGCTTCAGTGCCCAGCCACAGTGAAGAGCAGGGAAGAGAGCTGAGCTTCTGAAGCACCACTGGAGAAATCTAAGTTAGAAAAAGTCATTACAGCACATAGACCACCAATAGTCATCTCTGTGTTGGTACCTTCTCATGAAGACTAATGTGCGATTTGCTGCAATTTTTCCTCTCTGAAAATTCTACATTATGTCAGGATTCTTGGTGCATAGGAAGTCCTTTAGCTGTCCTACACTAGTGAGTGTCAGGACAGGCAGTGGCATGTTCCATGTTGTGTGCCACAGAAAGCACGCTCCTGAATCTGCCTGCAATATGCAATTGCTGATAATGTCAGCGGGGCTCATTCGCTGCCTCTCCTGAAGTTTCTCTTTGCTTTATAAATGAACAGGAGAGAGTTCAGAGAGAAAGGGAGAATATCAATTTTCTTCTCATTAGGCCCGGATGGATACCTCCAATGTATTTCCTAAGAGCACCGACCCATCTAAAACATTTAATTTGTTTCACCCAAATGCACACTCTGCAGATGCTTCAGCAAGGGAGTTTGCTGGCAGGGTATCTCACAGAGACAATATAAGTTAAGTAAATAGAAGGCAATATTACGTTTGCAGATAACAGACAAGTGTAGCTAATATATATAGATTATCAAGACTAAGCCATTTTGAAAATCCGTTCATCAAAAATTAGGTCATATCTGGCAGAGGCAGCAATGAGATCTCTGGCCATGCTGAGGTCAAAGAGGACTTTGAGGCCTTTTGTTGAAAGCTTGAGTGCTGTGTCTGGCTCGGGAAGCTGATTTAGCATCCGTCTCACTGCAGCAAAACTGTATGTCCTGGCTGAAAAGACGAAGAGAAGGAGGTACGATGCTGGTAGGCCTTTCATCTCCTCTTTGATGTGCACAGAGCTCTGTAAGCATTCTGCCAACTTGCCACCAGTAGCCTCTTGTTACCACAACTGATGACAAGGGATGATGCCATGACAGCATCGTTTGCAGCAATGGGTTTCTTCTTCAGCACTGGCTGCTCTCATCCTGGGACAGGCTGGGCCCCAGCACATCTGTCAGTCTAGCTGAGACTGATCCAAACTCCCCTTTTTTTCCCCCTTGATAAACTAGCAGAAATACTCCAGGCTTCAGCACTAAAACCTCTGTGGGGAAAGGTCAGAGCTCTGGCTTTAACTCAGTCTGACCAGAGAAAACATCCCAAAAACTGTGTGGGTCCTTCAACAGGATGTTCCATGTGCCATTTTTTGATATAGCCACCCCCATTATAAACTTCCATCGGTCAGGAAGACCATGCAGAACTCTTCTGATCTTACCTGTTTGGCCCTCTTAACAACTGGTTTCTCAAGCAGAACAGGAGCACTGAAACAGAGCAAGAAAGGCTTCCCAAGGCTGATAAATCAATCCGAGGCACTTCTTCCATCCTCAACTTCTTCACATAAGGCTATAGACTCCTTTTCTTTTGCTTTTTTATTGGATGGCTCTCTGGATTTTTAGGTGGCTGAGGCAGTATTTAGTGTTTTTCTTGGCATCCAGACTTTTACCAAAGAGAAAAAGGAAGCCAGCATTCTTAGCTGAAGTAAAAGTACCTAACAAGTCAACCAAGCAATCTTGACAAGCCCAGATCAAAAGACAGATAATTTACAAGTCACTATTGTTTTGTATAAACTCCTAATTTTTCAGAGATGAATTTCAGTGTTTGGAATTGGCTTAGTTTTTCTCATTTCTTAGTCCCTCTCTCTCTACCTCTTTCCCACTTTAGTCACAGAAGGAGTTGTTGAGATGGTTTTAGTCTAAGCACTAGCCATCACCCAGAAGAAATCCCAGTTTGCTCTTTCTAGATGTTAGTAGCAGTTATTAATATTTACCTTTCCTGCAGTGGTTTTGGAGGGCTGACAGATGGTTTTGGAGTACTGTATTTACAGATCTTCCAAGGGTGGAGTACTTGTGTTATTTCGCTAATGTGCTTAGCCTCTCCTGTGGCAACTTTAGTGCTTCTAATCTGTGGATGAAATGGAGCCCAAAAGCATGCATACATTTTTACCAGATAGTTCCACAACACATTAGGAGCTGGACTTTCCCTTTGCTATATGCCAGTTAAGAACTGCACTCTCATCAACTTTTCCACCTATTTCCCCTTCAGATGTAGCCAGCATGCTGGAATACTTCATAAAAACATGTCATTTATACTTATGCAATGTAAGGACTGGCAATTGTAGACAACTTGCTTAGCATTTACTGGCACCAACAAGAGCAAAGGACACAATGGTAAATGGAAGCTCATTTCTCAAGCCAGCTAGGACCTAAGGGTCTTTGTATTTGCTGTTTCCTAGCTGTGAAAATTACATGGAAGGTTCTGCAGGTATCAGCATTTTGCTATAATCATTTCCATATAGCCAAACATAGAAACTCAAGATTTTGGTTTCTGCACCTGAATTTGCAGGTTTTTAGAGCAAACCAAAAGACCTCTGAACAATATCCTCCTACATTTACATCTCGAAGTGTAAAGCTCTTGAGGGTGGTGACTCATAAAGCATTTCTTCCTTCTTCAGAGATCCAAGCTTGTAAATGGAAACAAGATCTGCAATTCCAGTGAGGAAGCCATCATGAGGGGTAGGGAGGGTGTCAGGGCCTACATTACATGATGATGGATTGATGGGACCACATCAATGGGCCCTGAGAGCTGTGTGGTGCTCTGGATAAGAGGAGGTGGGAGGTGGCAGGAACAGAGGAACGTCATTAGTTAACCCACCTATGGGGCAAGAGAGACCTCAAAACCAATGGGCAACAGCCTGGAGGTGTCTGGAGGCTCACTGCTGAAGCCAGCAGGTGAACTTGGTTTCCTAATGAGAAATCTCCAGCCAGTGGAAAGTCACCAAAGCCCCCACTTGCTCCTCTGCTTAAATCAAAGTCACAAGGTGTCATGCCACAACACAAACAGAAATAAGTCTGGGTCAACCTGAAAGTTATATATTTAAAGAGCAAGGCAGGCTTTGCTAATGCCATGTAGTTCCCCTTGCACCTCCCTGTTTTTTTTAAGTCTGGAAGAAATTACCCAAATCTAGATGTGTTAGAAGCTGAAGCCAGAGCACCTGCCTCTGCCTCCTTTTCACCAGCCCCATGATAACTCCAGTGGTAAAAATCATTCAAAGGAGTAAGAAGGAGCAGTTATCATTTCCTCCACAAATGCTAAAAGCAGCACCAAATGATATGGATGAATCACCACATCTACTCTTATACAAGCTAGGATAAAAATGTAGGAGTCATGCAAGCTGGGATAAGTTGTCATGCTCTGGGACATAATGCACCTCCTAAAGTTCAGCAGAAACTGTTCCATGGGCAGCTCGTTGCAGAGCGGTACATTGTGTGGGGTTTACACCTTTCTTCAAAGCATCTGTGCTAACTACTGGCAGAGGCAACATACCACACTGCAGAAGGCATTTGACTGAACTGCGATGGCAATTTCTAACTTACTACAGGTTATATTCTGTTCCTCTTTCACTTTTTCTTTCACAAGGCTGACAGGACATATTCATGTCCCTCCTATGAGAATGTATCGATAATGTCACTCAAAGGTAAGAGATATACATCCAGTGTTAGGTTTGCCAGGTAATGAAATCGTCCTTTTAATGCTTGTTTAATCAGTGTGATTTCTCTGGTGCTATAATATGTATGTGGTGAAATGATGATGCCTAACGTCCACAGATTATGTGAGTATCTTTGTGTTTAATGCTCTCACACTTCTGGAAGTTACTGACCCTTTTGTTTTGCTTCCTGCAACAATATTCAGAAGGCTGTACTCTTCAAAGTAGCAATTAGCACATTGCATTGGTACAAACGTCAACTAATCCCCATGGTGATGAGATCCCAAAGGCAAAGCATGTGCTAATAAACTGAACACCACCAGGGAACATTTCTGGGCACTGAGACTCAGTCATCTATATTGCTAATGTGTCATAGCCCTTCCAGGCACATTTTCAGCCCAGCCCAACCACCAATATCTCAAACAGTCCTCATTTTGGGAGTTAGCGTGGAACATTGACAGTTCCCACCCCCGAGCGTTTCAGATGTGGTCACCTCCTCTGAAGATCTGCACAGTGTAAGTACAGTGCAACCCAGCCTTTGCCCAATGTCCTAATTTCTATAGGATGGTGATAGACACAATTAACCAGTGTTTATAGCTGAATTTCTCCTACCTCATCCTCACATCTTATCTTCATCCCTGTACTCCTGCATTTCCAATTCTTATCAGTCCTCTCCTCTGCTTTATCACATTAATGGACCATGTTGACAATGAATTGGGCAAGGATAGCCATCATGCTTTATGCGCTCCCATAAGGGCTGCAGGGAGGTCCTGGGCATTGCAGTTTCTTATGTTTAGACTCCCCTTTCCTTAGAGTCAGGCACCACATTTGCTGGGCAAAGAGTGGCATCCCAAATAGCCTGCAAGCTGAGAGGTCAGTAAGAGAGCTGGTAGGGAAAGTCCTGGGGAAAAGCAGAGTAAATCTGCTTCACAGAGACAAAGCTGAGTACCTATGGATACTCCCTGACATTTTCTGGGATTACACTCTTAAACCAACCCTCTTCTTAGGAGCTATCAGGTGCAGAGGAGACTTTCCAGGCAGTCTAGTAAATGCTTTCCGGGTTCAGGAGGAGCAGAGGGATACATGTATGTGTTCGCTTGTAGTGGAAGTAAGTTGCCCTTATTTGCATAAATGATTAGTGGATAAAGCCATAAACCAGCCACTGCTGAGACTTACATGGTTTCCTCTGACTAAGCCTCATCTTCCCCATGTGCCTCACCAGAGGCACAGCACTCTATAGGGCTCTCAGCACAGAGGGCCAGACCAAGGTCGGGCTGCCTCCAAATTTATCAAAACGGGGCCTAAATGAACCTTACACAGCATGGAGGCACTACAAAGCAGTCCCTCTCCCCCCAGCAGCTCCCGAGACATGCACAGGCTTCCCCCATCTGAGCACACACCAGATGGGTGCCTCCTTCCCTCTACATGCGGCTGCAGGTTTCCCGCTGCATCTGTTCAGCCTCCCACAGCTGGAAGCAGTAAGAGGTAGTTTGATCTCCATGTTATACGCAGGAAGGATTGAAGTTTGCAAATTTTTAGCACTCTGCACGCTAGCAGGCCCGCAATAATCTTTATTGGCTGGCTTGCTTGCTTGACGGTTGCAGTTTTCATGCTCCTGTGAGAAGATGCATATGCTTCCTGCCAGGGGGGGAAAGGCTCTTGTCACTTTATCACCTCACTGTCATGGGTGTCTGTCCACCACTCGCTAGTTGGCGGAAAAAAGCATCAGCCAGCCATCTTCAGCATTGCTTCTGTCCCTCAAGAGAAAGGGTTGAGCTGGCGTTTTGCCACGCTTGGAGAGCGTGGGTCCATACAAACTGTCTGGGGTTTTTTATAGCACCTATCACCAGAGTATCAAAGCACTGAAATACTGTTAGTCGTGTTCGCTTCCCCATTGATCTTATCACCAAAGGCCAATCCTACCAGAGACCATCGGTCTTCCATGTGGTATTGTTTAGAGGGTTTGTTTCATTAGATGGGCTGATCTGTAGCCAGCACTGGGATAGTCTCTAACTCTGGGGTCAGATTCCAGGCTTTAATTAGTACTGATGATAAACACACTGTTCCTAAGAGCTTTTTGCAAGATGACTCTAGCACTGTTTATAGATGTGTTTTCTTAAATTATTATTTTTTTCATGTAGTGAACCTTCCAGTGGTTAAAGAGGGCTACAGACACTGCAGTTCTTGAAATTGAGGTCAAAAGTCCTGCAACAGGTGGAACTCATGGAGGAAACATCACAAAAATGGATTTATCAGAGGTGTGTGGTATTTGGAAATAGCTGGCTGTGCATTCTGAGTTGACTGACAGCTTTGTCCATCACCTATATAATAGTTACATTAGCCCTTTTGAATTTCAATAAATTTTTATGCTTTGGCACTCTCCAGACACACTGAAATAAATCTTGTGGGTTTTTGCACGTTGCAACAACTGGGTGCGTGCTACTGTGGTCAGTTTTAATAGGTATTAATACTGTGAGTAGCAAGCAAATTATAAATGTTTCACATTAGACATAATTTTACAGCAGACAATTTTATAAGGAGAATGGAATGAATCAAATACAGTAATTTGTATTACAATATCTTTTACATTCCCTGTGTTCCAGTGGAACTGATGACAAGCCTAGAGAAGCATGCTAGGACAAACAGACCAGAAAATTAAATTCTTCTAGCTTTCATATGCCACAGCAGGAATAATTTGCCTTTTTTTTTTTCTTTCTTTCTTTCTCAGCCTTTCTTTTAATTTTCCTTTTTGGAGAGGGGATTATGATGTAATCTTACATTTCTAAATCCTATCAGAAAGATTTTATCTTCAGTTTCATAGAATTGTGATCTGTTTTATTTGGTTTTTTGGGTATAGGCTCTAATGTGGTGTGCATGATAGATGGCATTTACTGGCATGTGAAGAAAGCCAAATGGTTAAAGTCAAGGTTGCAGTCTCAGGACTCGGGATCTTTGGGGAATGTTTATTCTCTCAATTAAGCTTATACATATATTTGCCAGATGTCCAAGATCAGATTGCTTTTTTGACATACAACCCATGCTAAAAGAGTCTGTGCTCAAGCTCCAGATGCCCCTGAAAGTTGAGCACTTAAACATGCGGGGTGCCTTTGGGCTGATGCGCTGGCAGCTTTGAGCTCACTGTGCCCCATTAGGAGAAACCTGCAAAGGCTCTGAAGGGCTTCATGGCTACTGGAAACCGTGGGGCATCCAAGGTCAAGTCATCAAGTCATCCTTTTTATAAAGTGAAAATCTTTCAGCGTGATTTTAGGTCCCCGTAGATTTAATGTCTTATCCAAGTCACTCACCCAGCTATAAACAAAGCAGAGAGGTATGCCTGTAATGGCACCATTCATCTCAAACTTCTATAGGCCTTTGAGAGCGGCGGGAAGACTGTCTGCCAATTACAAGGAGACTCCAAACAGCAGGCCTGGCTAGATGTCCAATATTTAAGATAGCTGCATTATAGGCCCAAGCTGTTGTCAGGCTGCTGCCAGGGCACAGACAGCCATCTTCATGGGAAACACAGAGTGATGGAGGTCACCATGGTTTAGGTTTTGTTTCCAAGCCCTTTCTTTACCTTGGAGTAGAGACAGCCGCTTCACGTCTCTGAGCCAGTCATAAATCAGAACGATTACTGCCTTTGCCAACGGATCTTTACCACTTGTAAAATAAAGACTATCAAAATATTTGTGATGGTTGTTACACAAGGCCGGTGCACAGTCATTAGTCAGTGTATGCAAAGGGCTGTGTGATTCATGGATCAAAGATGTGGGGCCTGTCTCTTTGGTCTAGGGATTTCCATTACACTCATCACTTGCTCTGAAGTCCTGACCCTATAAACACTTCTCTGTGTCCCTAACTTTTTTATGTGAGGAGTTTCATTGATGAGCTAAGCCCTGATACCACTCACTGCATAGTTACTTGTTCCTACTCTATAAACCAGGACTGTTTCTCAGAAGTTCAAAAGCTCAAGGCACTGTAAACGGTTATGTGAGAAAACAGGTATGTTTCTATTTGAACTGTCTTCATTTCTTGCTAATAGAAATTAAAAAAATAATATAAAAAAAAAATAGAAGTTTTTAAATATAAAAGAAGAAGAAAACACTAGCTCCTTCTTTGCTCCTTCTTTCCTTTTTATTAATAGTCACTCATTTTATTTCTCTGGGGAAGGGCTTAACTTTTGTACGGTCTGTACTGGCGATATCTAGAGCTAAATGGTGGAAAAACTTAAAAAAATAAAAAGATAAGTCACATTTCTTTTTAATAGCTGCTTGTTTATTTTTTCAGACGAGCTGATCTATTGTTCCACATGTCTATCTTTGAGATACTGGAACTCAGCAGACAGAAGCCTTACTCACCAAACTTATTTTCTCTTTTTGAAAACTTGTTTTCTCATCAATGTGACAATGTGATTAGCTTTTGAGCTAATATCAGCTGTATGGCTATGAGACATTTTTTAAACAAAGTTTCAGTTTGACCTCAGAAGAGGTCATGTCATTACACAGAGGCTTGTGTTTGAGGAGAAAAAGTTTGCGGGCGGACACAGGACCTGCAAACTACGCTCTGACTTTAGACTTTACATAAAACCAGCCTGCACTGTGCTTCAAAAGCAAAGAACATGTTTTTTTTCAGGCAGTCTCATTTAGGGGGAGGGAGCTCATAATTTTTGAGTTCCTGAAGCTGTTGAAACTCAACCTAATACCAGGCTACACTGCTGTTAACTTCTTCATTAGTCTTGGATTAGCCTAAGTCTGGGGAATGCTTACCAGAATTGATGCTTTCAGCTTGTGATAGAAATGAAGGTTGCTTTCATTTGGCGTACCTCTTTAGAAGACAAAATAAAAACCTCCCCAAGGAGGAACAGGGAGGCAGAATGTGCTGCTGCCTCAAGAGCCTTCCACAATCTGACTGCAAACACCTCAAGGTACCCGCCACCATCCTGGACATCTGGATGGGAAGGAGAGAAGGTGTCCCTGCACTTTGGAGCAGGCCAGCTTTCCCTCTTCTTCTCTCCACCATGTGTATGCAGTTCAGCTGCTCGCTGTGGCTTCTGTACATGAGTGTGGCCATGGAGTGGTCACGTAGTTCCACTGGTCTGTGACATTATTTCACGCTCAATAAAAGTTGTTTCTTTTGTATTAGCATTTTATACTAGACTTTTAAAGGGGCAAAGCAACCTGTTTCTGTACAGTGAAACAAAAGGCTCAGATCTTTAATTGTGGCCCCTTAGGAATAATGGTAGGAAGCCGCAGGTATTTGAGGGGAGGCTGTGCCCTGGTCCCAGCTGTGCCAGAGCACTCTCCCTGAGCAATACATTTCCTTCTCCACACCAGACTTGTTAAACAGCTATAATAACTTCTGCACATCTGTCTGGCCCAGGCAGAGCTGTGGACTGTCATTTCTGCGTAGCATTACTAATATGTCAAGAACCATATAAATAAATGACAGGCAGCGCTACTTGGGGACTCTCCTTGTAGCCCAGGTGACTACAACGTGGTTTTGAGGCTTTCCCTTGTGCTGTCTTGTGAGACCCTCTTCTTTTCCACAGTGCAGGAAAATTTGCTGTTCTCTTGATCCTTTTAAAGCTTTCCTCTTTCAGACAGGCTTGGCTCAGTTTGGTCTGGTCATGCTCTGACTTTAAGCCTTCAGCCAGGCCTCAATAGTCTCCTGCACTGAAAAAGTGCTGTGTTTCACTAATATATTGTTTACAATATGGTTTGTTTCATGTGTACATTATACTATAACTAATAGTTAATAAGAGCTAACAGTTATATAGAGATTTTACATGAGTGGTGAAAAACAGATGCCCTGCAGGCACCATATTTGAGTGCTAGGAGCACTCACCTCAATCAATTGCAGCTGTAGCAAAGTCAGTACCATTCTGCCAATGCCTTCTAGTGTCACCAGCGAGTCAGCAGCCTTTTAAGGTCACTCCAGTCAAGGACTAGCTGAAAGGCCAAGCAGAATTCATCTAGAGCTGCCTTTCCCACCTCTTGGCAGCACTGGGCAAAGACAGTTCAACTTTGGCTAGATACACCCACCTTCTGGTGTGGCAATCTCTCTGGATCTGTTTATTTTTAGTCTGGGCAGATGCTGAGGAGGAATCTGTGAGGAATTCACACTTTTCGTCCGAGTGAATCTTCCAGGTACGTTCTCTTTGATGTTTATGCAGAGGGTGAGACTCTCACGGCTGGAAAAATGTCACTACATTTTCCGTGTATGTAGCGGTTACGTCAAAAGGTGTGAAGATCTCCTATCTAGTCAAGACACTTCTTGTGGTTTCCAAAAGTAGTTAGAAAGATCATCACAGGTTTTCCCGTTACTTTATTAAGTGTTAGTGAATAACACGCATTGAAATGCTGGTGGAGTTCCTGGCTGGAGTAGACATAGAAGAACAACATAGACCTACCTGCATCTATGAGGTCTGCATAAAAGAAAAAAAGTCATTCCAGTCATTCTGGAAAACAAAACAAAATGAATGTACAATGTGTAACACTATTCGTAGTCACAGCCTCAAAGCTCTGTACCATAAAGATGACAGCAGTAAATATCATGCTAAAATTTAACAGGTCAAAAAGAATAATCAACCTGTGCTTATATAACAGTTAGATGAAAACTCCCTAAAAATATTTGGCATCACAGCTGTAGCCCTCCCTTGTCTAAAGGAGTGGCCATGTTCCAGCAGCCCCAGGACTGATATGGCCCTCATTCCCACCAAAGTAGCTGATGAAATAAATGAACTGTGTAATACCAAGTGGCAGTCTTTAGAAGGTTGGCTGAATTTGACCTCAAGGTCTGCTGCTACAAAACAAGGTCTTAGGAGCTGGTCTTTTGAAGAGCCCTGTGCTACAATGCCATGCTGTGCACCGAAGAAAATAGTTATAGACAATGCTGTTTTAAGAGGTGATCAGTCTTGGCAGTTGTCTAGGACCTCAATTCAATGGGACCCTGCTTGGTCCAGTTTAGCAGCGGCAGGCAACTGGAAAGAGGGAACAGCCCACATCAAACCTCTGTCCAAGATCTCTGTGGATCTGACACCACTTATGAAGTAAAGTTCCTGTTTGCAAACAGCCCTGTCAGCAGAGATGCCCACACAAAATGTAAATCTAAAATCTTTGCTGACCATCCCACACATTAGACTGGATATGCTCATCACCAGCTCTCTCATGTAGATATTTTTACACCAGCAATGAAAGCATTCCACCATGGTACACCACCATACAGATATGCTTACACCACCAATGCTGTCCAAGCCCAGGTTCTGGGTAAAATCCAGAGCTGACCAAAGGGTTGGTGCCACCTTCTTGTCTTCTTCAAGACCCACTTGAATCTTTTTGCAATTATCTTGGGACTAAATGGAGGTACCTGGATTATCAAGTCACCACTGCTGCAGTTGTGGACAGCACACCACTCAGTTGAATCAGAAATGCCCAGGATGACTTCTTATGTATAACAGTATCACAGAATTGTAGGGGTTGGAAGGGACCTTCAGAGATCACCTAGTGCAACGCCCCTGTCAAAGCAGGGTCACCTAGAGCAGGGTGGACAGACAGGTTTTGAAAGTCTCCAGAGAAGGAGACTCCACATTCTCTTCAGGCAGCCTGTTTCAGTGCTCTGCCACCCTCAAAATAAAGAAGTTTTTCTGTATGTTCAGACAGAGTTTTCTGTGTTTCAGCTCATGCCCATTGCCCCTTGTCCTGTCAACAGGCACCACTGAAAAGAGCCTGACTCCATCCTGTTGACATCGGCCCTTTAAATATTTATAAGTGTTTATAAGATTCCCTCTCCATCTTCTCTCTCCAGGCTAAGCAGACCCAGGTCTCTCAGCCTTTCTTCATAAGAGAGGTGCTCCATATCCTTTATCATCTTGGTAGAATTTGCTGGACTCTTTCCCATAGTTCCCTCTCCATCTTGAACTGGGGGGCCCAGACCTGGATACAACATATAACCCCTTAGATCATTCCCCATCCCACTGGACACAGTATACAACCCCTCAGATCATTCCCCATTTCACAGTAACAAACTCATGGACTGTGCAAAGTCCAAGAAAAACAAGGCTGGAAACAACACCTGTCTTTTCCAACTGATGCCCACTTGGAAGAACTTGATGCTCCACATGGTCAAGCAGAGCCTTGGGCAGAGTAGATTGTGCAGCCCTTGGTCTCCAACACTGCACTGGACAGTGCTGGTACTATTCCAGCCTAAGATCATATTTGCTCCTTTCTGCCTTGCTGAGATGATTCCTTGACACACAAAAAAGTGCTCGGTCTTAATCTCTCTGCTTTTTAAAGGTGTCCTTAATTACATAAGGTTATTGAGAAATTAGAAGTAATAATTGAATTTAGACCTGATTGCTTGTTTCTAAAAATAAAAAAAATATGGTGTCTTTTGACATTTCTTTCATGTTTCCTCCTTTCCAAAGGAGATATGGCTGTCATCTTGTTCCACTGGAGATCCCTTCTGAATTTTGAATTCCTCCTTACTCCTCTACCCCTTTCCATGGACCAGTCTTCTTTTTTTCTATCAAAACCCCAAGCAGCAGTGAAGTTTCACAGAATATACCCAACAAGATCTGAACGAATTCCTGATAGCCCACCTGCACAGAGGCAGCCTTTCCCCACATGCAACGTTACTTCTTGGCAAGCTCTTAAATGTTGTGGAAGTCACAATAAAAAGATGGTATATGGGACATGCTGACATGCTCATTTGTCTGATTTGTTCTTTGGCTAAGAGTTTCCCCTTTTCAGGATGTTCAAGAGCCCACATCCTTGGTCCAGGTTATCTTTGGTTCCCTGCATCCCCAAGGTGCTATCTGTACTATGATGGGTTGCTGTCACTGCTGCAGTAAGTGCTCACATAAAACCTCTGCTGGACTGACTGCAAGTCAAAGCAATCCCTGAGCAGGCTTAATTCATTCAACACCCTGCTGGGGAATAACCCTCAATGTTTCTTTTTACAGCTTGTCTTTTCCTGTACTCCATTTGTACAGTCTGCAACCTTCTCTTATATCCCCCATGCCCCATGTGGACCATGATATGATTGATCAGTGATCCATGAAGACCTCCTGGAAATATCCTTCAATCCAATGTGCTTAGGGAGAAAGACGTCTGAAAGAAGCCATGTGTGTTCAGTGCCAGGCTCCTGGGCTGCAGGAGAACGCACAGGAACAAGGAGTCCACCACTGAAAAAGCCTATCCTTGTGCAAGAGCCTGTCCCATCGCACAGCCAGGAAAGCAGGCTTTACATCAGGTGCCTCAAGGCCCTGGAGACCCTCTGACTGCACATCTCCACACACTGTCCCTGCGTGCAGCCACAAAAGTCAGAAGACTCATTTGTACTTTGGATCCCTGTTTGTTGATTGTTTCTCAAGTTCAACTTATGCAAGTGCCATTTTAGCATAATTTTGTTTTCACAGGGGACAGATTAAACCAATAATGACACATATTAGGTGCAGCTGTTTTATTTTGTTCCCCTAAGCAGGCCTGCAGCACCGTTTCTTAATGTAAACCCTGATCCTACAAATCTGAGCAAATTTTACACATGAGAGTATTTCCTCTAGAATTGGTTGAAGCTGCTCAGATGAGCAAAACTGGGCCTTACTACAAGTATTTTCAGGACTAAACCCATAGTTTGAGTGGCCCAGTTTAGCCTAGTTTTGCCCATACCTCAGAAAAAAAGAAGTTACCAAACATTATTACAAAGGGGTCCAAGGAATCCTCTATTACTTTCTGGACCAAATTTTGATGAATAGTAGTTATGGCAATAAAATGACCTTTTTCACTCTGGAAATAATCTTGCAAAAATCTGTTGATCACTGTTTGTGTATCATTTTAATGATGTACAAATCTGAAAGCCTCTATGCTTTAAAATTGAAAAGGAATTGATTTTGGGTGGTTTCGGTTTTTGTGTTTTTGGTTTTTTTTTTCTAAACCTAGACCCCAGTAGACAATTACCTAAAATAGGGAAATAAATAAGAGATAACTTCCCAGTCAACCTCCTTAATGTGGAACTGAACATGGTATATTTATATGGTGGGGAATGACAGATTCCTCTCTACTTTATTTTATTTGTATCTATAAAACCTAAAAAAGTGGCACAGAACATAAAATAAGAAAACAGAAATGAAGAGAAACTGAGGACTACCACAGGAAACTATAGGAGATCCTTTATCTCTTTTTAACTAAATGTACTTCCGTTGATAATTATGGTATAACTTACAGTATAAAAGGTATTTAAAAATAGTCTGGGTTTCTGCACATCTAAATGCATATTTCTATACAAGAATAATATTTGCTTTACAGAGGAGCTGTGACATTGGGCTTTATAAATCAAGGAGAGGTCCTCACACAGCAGGTATAATATAAAACATTCTACAGTAAGTGATTAATATTTTCTTTAATCAGGCCTGAAGACTAAATAATTTAAGTTTCTAATAGCTCAGGAAATTTTCAGGATGTTCTATAGACATTTCAGGACACGACCCTCAGCTGGATAACAGAGTTGTAGCTCATAGAGTCTCTTGTCTAGTGGTTGATGATGACTTCTATTATTTTTCCACATTTGTGACTTTTTTTTAATTCAATTTTCATATTTTCCTGTCATTGCATTGTGTGTTTTTTTCTTAGTTTCTGCCTCCTCTGACTATGATGGAAAAAAGCAGGGAGCTATTGTGGGCACTGGCAGATGGGGGAGGGGGGGAGGCAAATTAATTCTGCACAGGGCATTTGGCACTCTCTGAGTTTTGCAGACTTGTCTTTCCCACTTAACAACATTCCCACTTAACAACATAAAAACATATTTACATTTAATATAGGGGGAAAGCAGAGGAAAAAGTGAAGCAGATCTTGCTGTGACCTTAATAGGTAGTGAAAAGGAAAAGGGAAAAAATGTATTTCAATGCTAGATGTAGCTGGAGGCCAAAGCCTCTGGCTGTTGTTACAAGAACAGTGTTAACAATATTAATAACAGGAGATGAGACAGATGATGGAACCAAGAAGAACAATTTAAGGGAAAAATGACCATCCCTCTATTAGACTCAGTCACACACAGGCACAGAATTGCTAGTGTCGCAATTCCTCTGCAGCTGAATGGCAAGAAACTAGCTGTTGTTGGATCACTGTGGGTACATCAACAGCAAAACAAAAAAAAGTGGCTAAGTAGCGCAAAATATACTGTGAAAACAGGAAGGAAGATCATGTAGGTGGGACCATATGGCATAAGATTCTTCAGTAACTATAGAACATTTCTCTTCCAAGAATGAGGAAATGGAGCTCAATATAGAAATGTTTTCCCATGCATTCAAAGTACTTGCTTAACATAGAGCACGGAGGGAATCAAACTTGAGATTCTTGCCAATATCTGTATCTTTTATGAAGGTTTTTGGGCCACGTTCATTGAGAAGCATGAGCAGGGATGCCAAATGAATGCTAAGTACATGAACTCTGTGCCCAGCCAGAACAAATGCAAAGGAAATTAATCCTGGTGGACTAAGGCAGGGACCAAATTCCACTTTTTTTGCTCGTTGTTTTCTCCTGAAACATAACATCCCCTTTCAGAGGATAATTCATTAAAAAAATTATTTATTTTCTTTCTTCTTTGTCAGGAGACTCTAGGAAGACAGCAATTCCATGCTGTTTTATTTCTGGAGGAACCCTGAAACCATCAGTTCACAATAGAGAGGACAGGAGAAAACCTAAGATGGGTATGTGTATTGAGGAAGGAAACACAAATGGCCCTTGATAAGAAGAATGAAGAAGCATGAACCCTGTGAAACTCTGTGAAGATACTGTGTAAAGTTCTCCTGGAACATTGAGGTTGCAAAGCTTAGGATGTAGGCCTGAGGAGACATGAAGCAGGAATTGTTTTCTGCTGATTTGAGTGGTTTCAGCGTTTATTGCCCAAGTTTGAGTGTTGAAGCGGAGCAAATTGAATTCCTGTGTGGTTGCAAGGAAATGCATGGGAACCACACCTTGGGGAAGAGAGAGGGCTCTGGATTCATGAAGTACAGTGGGAAAGAGAAGGAGGAGAAAAGAGAGCAGTTCGAAAAAGGAAGGATCCTGATAGAGTAAAAGGGAGAAGGCAATGTGAAGTCATAGGATAACGTTGTTACTCTCATTTGACTTTAGACTTCCATTTACTAGAAAGCATGGAGGAGTTGATTTACATTGTACTATCTCAGTCACATATAACTGGGATGCCAACCACAGGCTTGCAAAGGGTTGAATAGATTTAACTGGGAATGCCAATGTTGGTAGAAGTGGCTTGGGAAAGGGAAACTTCTCAGATGCCTCATGCCCCAGACACATCTTCTCCCAGTTCTTTCCTCAAGGATACCTGGATGCCAGTATCTTGTGTTTAGCTGGACAACCTGTGTTGTGTTGTCTGAATGCAACCCTAGCTCTCAGTCTCTGATGGCAATCTTCCCAGCTAAAACAATGGTCCTTTTTATTTACCAGTGATGCAGAACCTAGCTGTTTTCTTTTTTTGGGGGTGTGTGTGTGTTGTTAATCACCAGCCAGTGATTTTATTTTAAATGAGCACAATAAAGCAAGGAGCCATGCTAGTAGGAACACATCATAGGAGCTCTGGCACAAATGCACTTTAGCTGTACCAGACGTCTATGTTCTGTGTAACCAGGACTATTCCTGCATCAGCAAGAAGAGGAAATCCAAACGTAACCCTGCACTTACATAGCAAGCCTCTCAGCTGACTTGACTAGTTTTTATGGGGCTGCTGGCTTCAGCAAGACCCAGAAAACTCAGGGAAAGCAAAAATTTATCATCTCCTCTTTCTTGGATCTGAGTAACTCTTATCTTTCCCTGAATTTCTCTTTTCTGCTTGAGAGATCAAGACCTTACAATGGGTTTTTCCATCCCTCAGACTGTTCACAAAAACTGCTCATTGGGTTTGGAAAGATAGAGTTGACCTATGGCCCTGGGTGGAACACAGTAAGTCTGTTTGTGTTCTTGATACTGTCGTCTCAAAGGAAGCACTTCTGTTGTACAATTATAGTATTGCCAAGCTAATTCAAATATGGAAGAAATCCCTGACTGATCATGACTCCCTTAAACACAGAGGTCTCCTCTGTGCCATATCAGGTGAGCTGAAGCCCACCACTGGGTCTTCCAAATCTCCTTTAGTTTTGGACATTGGAAACAGCACCTCTGTGGAAGGCTGAAGCCTGGGCAGAAAAGACGACACATGTCTAAACACGCCTGCAGGCCAGCTTGGGCATCGGTGGTTATTTGTGCCAGGACTGATTGTGGATCCCTGCGTGCAAAGTGCAGCTCTGTGAGGCACTGCAAGCAGGAGAAAGCAAAAGTGTGTGGGAGGTTTGTACCGGAGAACAATGAAACATCTTTCTTTCGAAACCTGGTTGCCATAGAACGAAAAGCAGTTATCTCAAGTGTTTGGAAAGCAGAGTTTCTTCCTAATAAACACTTAGGATGGTGTTTATTCCCTGCTTAATAGAGTCTCTGTGAGACAGCAGACATAATTGTAACAGTAGTCTTTCGAAATGACATATATTTTCCTGCTCTGAGATCTCTAACATCTATTGAGGCTGTCAGAGACTTAGAACATAACCAAATACAGCTGAAATTTTCCATGAAGTGGAAACTGGAAACATCTGATGATTTGCAAAAGTTCATTTCAAAATTTCTTTTAATTATTTTCTTTTTGCTCATGTAATGTGTTTCTCATTTTTACACTCATTATTTACAGTATTTCACAATGTGTAATTAGTGATAGTATGTAATTACTTAATTGAAGTATTCTATTATTTTAATTATCTTTAAAAATCATAGAGACGCAAGTGCTATTTAACATGTCTAAAAGTTTGACCTTTTCTGTTTCATAGTGTCTCCTGCTTGTGATTTTTGATGCTTGCACAAATGCCATGAAATTGTGTAACAATAACAAAATTAAAAGTTAAACATTAGATTCCTTGAAAACTGATAATCAAATTCTGAAAATATATTTTTCATTGTAAGTGGTAAACAAATAACTTTATATCACGTACTATGAAAATCTTGTTCTTTTCAATTAAGTTTAGATTTTTACAAAACTACGCTTTCAGACAGTACAAAAAGCAAGACTGGGAATAAATTCACACTGGTTTATTATAGAATGCTCTTCTCCAGAGCATTTTTCATACAAATTTTGTTCAAAAAGATAGACTTTTGAACTAGAGCTCTCCCTTCAAAGACAGACTTGCAATTCCCACTAAACCTAAGAGACACATGCATGCTATTGTATGCATAAATGTGAGGAAAAAAATTGGGTCTAAAGTTTGAACAAAACAAAACGATCAGATAGCCAGATAAATGATTGCGATGGAAGATGTGACTAGGCAGGGACAGCTAAATTAATTCAAATTGCCTCATGTTTGCCATAGGCAAACACACACCACAGATTAACTCTGAAACTTGCTGCAATGTTGGTTTTTCATGTGCTATAATTCTTTTCAGCTATATCTACTGAGAGGGAAACTGTTTGAGAAACAAAGTATGGATTGATATTATTATTTTATGAGCATGAATATTGAATTATTTACATATTTCAGTGTAGCATACAGTGAACCATCATAAAACACATCAGTATTTAGACAAACCCAATTATCTAAATCAAAAGTTTGTAGTGTCTTAATCTGGAGGGTAGCACCTGGGTGCGCAGAAAAGCTAAGAGAAGTTGGACTTTCATATATGTTGCTTTCATGAAGAAGAAGCTTCTAATGGGGCTAAATGAGCCTTTTAAAAGTGGTGAACAAGCTGTGGGCAAGGTGAGGGAGAGTCAAGAGAGCCTGCTGGAGAACCTGCACCTTTCAGATATGGCTCCTGGCTATGCTGAATGCCACAAGAAGAAAAGGAGGAGGGAAGAGAGAACACCAAGTGGCCACTCTCTGAGACTCCCGTTTTCACTCCTAATGCAAAATTAGCTTTAGGGCTCCTGTGGGACTGTGACTCCACGGGGAATGTGTGAGCCCCCACTGCAGCTCTGGCATTCAGATCTGGAAACCTCTCTCCCCAGACGAGATAACATCTGCTGCTGCTGCTGCTCAATGATGATATTAGTCAAGCAGTTCAAATGGTAGCAGGCTGTGCAGGAGTGGAGGAAGTTCAGGTTTAAAGGCAGCTGTCGATGCATGACTGAATGGGAGGGGAGGGAGAATTACTACAGCTGCACGTAATGGTATTTATTTCTAGAAGGGGGATGTTGAAGGTTGGGTTCTTTTTTTTTTTTCTTTTCAATTAAATAAAACCTTAGAAATTAATTGCTGCCTGCAGACAGGGCAGTGTGTTAGAGGGAGCCGGTCAAGGAGCCCTTCTGGTGCAAAGAGGCCCCAGCGAGAAACACCACAGACTGATCGAGGCCAGGAAACTTGCAAGTGTGTCAAAGCTGACTCTTTCTTTGCACCACATTTCACGTCCGCAACCGTACAGTGAAGAGAATGAAAAAATACTCTGACAGCACGTAAAAACCCCAAAGCCAGCCCCCCCTCCCGCCCTCCTCCTTCCCCGCAAAGCAGAGGCCAGCTCCACCACCCCGTCCTCGTTCCATATGTGAGATAATTTGTATTCATCCAGATGCTGGGGAAGTTGTCATATTTCCAAGACGTCTAGCACGTGGACTCAACAGGTTCTGGATCGCCTGTGTGATCCTGAGGGCAGGGGAAAATGCAAAACCCTGAAGGCTGCTGTGGGTGCCTTGTCCCTGTAAAACACAGAAAGCAAAGCAAGACTGTAAGGGTGATCATTCAGGATGCAGGTATCTCAGCGACCAAGCATCCAGCTGGGCCCCAACCATTCAGTGTGGGCACCACAGGCTGTCAGCAAGGTGTTGTGACTCCTCAACTTCTCAGTGAAATATCTCCTGTATTTCACTGAGAATATTTTGTATAACACTCCAGCACCCAAACCCCCTACATTTGAGTGCTTTGGAAACTCCCCCAACCCCAAAACCAGGCCTTGTGGCAAGTCTGCTGCATCTCTTTCTTTGACTGTCTGGCTAGTATTCAGTTTTGGGGGAACTGGGTGGTTTTTTCAGTGTGGGTTTGAGGGTTTTTTGAAAGTCTAAATCAACAGAACAACTCAGTGAAAAATACAGCAATGACAAATTTCTAATGGAAGAAATGAGCAGACTTTAAAGGAATATACTGCAAGTGTCAGCTCAAACCAGAAGGGTCTAGGGCTTGTTTTCTACAAAGAGGTTTTTTTTTTTCCCTTGACTTCTCACAGTGTTCTAGAGGGACAGGGGGGACGTGAAGACCTTCGTATTTGTTATCGCTGCCTTCCCTATGTATGGCAATTGTGATATGCGTGGCCACCGATCCTCCTCTCACCAGCATAGACCCACAATAAATCTGACAGTTTTGAGCAAGCTGATTAAGTTTACCCAGCTGCCCCTCCCTGCGCCACCCCAGGTGTCCCCACAGTGCCCTGTGGAGCCGGGCGAAGCATTCGGCCGAGGGCAGGAGGAGGGGAAAGCTGAGAGGGCTCAGTGTTGCTGTGTTATGAAGTGACAGATAGAGCCAGCCAGGCAGTGCCCCGGCCCTGCGCGCGATGATATTCATTTCACACAGCCCTTGCCTGTTCCAGCTGGAACGATAGGAGATGCAAACTTTGACTTCTGCGTTTGAAAGAGATATTGTTTGATGGAAGTGTGTGGGTGGCGGGTAAAACAAGCAGCTAAGTGTCAGCACAAGAAGCAAACATTCTCCTTCCCCCCCTCCCCGATGTAGTTTTTGACGTAATGAGCATTGCTCCCAATTTTCCTTCCAAAGAGGCATTGCACCCATCCCCATGGCAACTGTCATGCTCAAAAGATGCCCTGTCAGGAGCCATGAAAGGCCCAGAGACATTTGTATTAGATGGTCACAACCGCGCTAGCTAATGCTTAACAAATACACTACGAGGCTGCATTCGTCAGAATGAAGAGCGCAAACATTTGTGTTCCATTAAACAGAAATTAATAAGATTCGAATAGGAAGAAACCAAACTGGCCTGTTTTTTTTGTGTATACAGCTGTGTTATGAAGTAACACAGGGAACGTTAGTATGAATAATGATTGCACATGTGCATTCAATTTATTTCTTCTACTTCTTGTATGGTCTCCTTTAACCCTTTTTCTCTATAGGTTTTTCAGAAATCAAACACAGGTTTAACAGCTGGGCAAGACAGGGATTTCAACCGTTCCTTTCACACTACCGAGGTCCAATAGCACTTCTTTATTTAAAGGCACTCTGGGTCATTGGGAAGTTGTACTTTTGAAAAATGTTCACGTACTTGATGATTGAACACATGACTGTTGTGGTCTGCTTTTTACCAGGAAAAAGAAGAGCTCTGGTCTCTAAACAGGGTAAGTTGTATCCTGAACCGCTGTGCATCCTCCTACCTTCTTTGGCTACAGGGATGTGGAGCTTGATTTGTCCCAGCTGAGGATCTGGCCTTGGGTCCAGGAATTAAAAAAAAAAAACCAAAACAAAACAACCAAAAAACCCCCAAGACAATAAGGAATCATGTTGCCAGCTCAGCTGAAAATCAAAAGTGAAAGTTCAGGAAGACAGTGGAGCCTCCTCCCAGGACAGCCCTTCTCCTGGCTCCCCGTCACCCAACATAATTTAGAGCAGTTCCTTCCACCCGCTGCTGCAAGTAAACAACAAAAGTGGACTGTGTTACACAGCCTGACAATGACAGTCTGTACTCAGCTTTACAGGCCACAAAAGGCTATGGTAGCTTTGCTTTCTCCGGTCAGCTTAACCCTGCTCCTTTTCTTCCAAGAAGGAAAAAAAGAAAAGAAAAAAAAAAGGAAAATTGGCCAGGGTCCTGGCTCAGCAATGGGCTCAGGCCAACTGCCCAGTGCATGTGCGTGTACCAGTGCCTGGACTGCCTCTGTCTTCACTGCTCATAACTCTTCTTCACTTATCGTTTCCCTTTTTTAACCTCCTGCTTCACAGGCAGCAGAAATAATCATCTCAGAGTCTGTATTTTCATCGCATGAGGCTTTTATTCCTATAAGGTCTAGTTTTGCAGCACTTTGAATGCTTAAATATTTGTGCCAGGACTTCAACCTCCTCCCTCTCCTCTCCCTTTCTCCTCACACTCCTTTCTCTTTCTTTTAATCTGTGAAACTCCTATTATCCCCCCAGACCTCAGTCTCTGAGGCTGAACTGAGTAAGACCCTTATCCCGGGCTGGGCAAGTGGAAGGGGAGGCAGCAAATGGAAAACATTTCTCTTTCTCAATGTATCTGCAAAACAGGAATTTGCTATTCCATCAGCATACACATGTCCAGACCTGGACTTCTGTAGAAAAGCCAACTTTCACTTAATCCTTTGGATAGGTATCCCTTCTTCTGGAGAAGTTTCACCATGCCACACTCCTGTCCTTCATTTCCCCAAGCCTTCAGGACAGGACAACAACTGACAGAGACTAACAGTTTTCCTCAATCCAAATGACTGTCTTTGGACACAAACGAGCTCTGGGCAGTTCTGGATGACTACAAAAAAGCCCTAGCTTGAGTTCATCCCTCTTGTTGCACTTCCTGTACATGCTGTGCAGTCCCATGAGATGACAGGCCCTCTCCACCTGCGTGGAGCACCTTGCACCTTCCTGAACACAGAAAGGCTCTGAAGAAACCCAGCCTTGGAGCAAGGCAGGAACGTTTGCCCACAGCACATGATTTAAATTGGCAAATGCCTATTTGCTGAAATCAAAGCCTTTTTTACAACTAAGTGCTATTCCACAAAACTTCTGTTCAGAAGCTCTTGACCAACCTCGCTTCCAAAGAGAAAGGAGACGGGTCCTACAAACTCACTTCCTGGTGTAGCCACTTGGTTGGGGTTTTAGAGACTCAGCTCAAATCTTGGCCCCAAGTCCTGAGAACAGCAATTTAAGAAGTGTTTGCACCCTTCTAGGTTTGTGCTTCATGAAATCATCAGCTATTGCAGTGTGTGTTAAGCAGGTAGTAAAATCTATCTCTTCCCTCTAAAAAAAACTCCCTTCTGAAAAAAAATAGTTTTGCAATGGACTGGAATAAGGACTTTTTTTTAAAAAAAAAGCTTTTCAGTGAAACAAAAATCTCAGTTTATCCCCTTTATTTTCTTTCTTTATTGCAGCAGCTTCAAGGAGAACAAACCAATATTCAGTATTCCCAAATGGGGTTCAATTTTCCTCCTGATTATCTTACATACCTAATAATATGTTATGAACAATTCTTGCCATATTCATGAGCTAATGTCACAATAATGGCTGCCACCTTTAATGCCAAACCTTTAGGAATAGTCCATATTTCCCAGTCCAAATACATATAAAAGATTAAAATGTTTTGTGATCTTGTGCTTGACATCACACATGAATTTGCTCAGCTCAGGCCATTGTTTTAGTGAAGCCTTGGAGTCCTTGCAATCTCCAAGCCTGCATATAGAACCATCTTTGAATTAGGTTGCTAAGCTAAAATCATGCCTCAGTTTTTTATATTTTTGGCAATCCTCAGTTGGACAACATGGTAAATGACAGGAGCCATCAGCACTCAGGAAATGTGGTTGATGGGCTTCTTCAGCAATGTGAGCTTTATTTTCTTTCAGATTCATTCTTTTCTCTCTACAATATTTTCCTATTATGTTTAAAAGAAAATTGAAGTATAAAATTTAAACTTTAATTACAGAAGTAGAAGCAGTGACAAGTGACACAACAGGAACACAAAGATACTGTCTGAGCATGAAAGACGAAGGTTAGGAAAGTCAGAACCAACCTGAAAGATTGTAAGGTTTTTTTCCTCACTATAACATAGTGAGGAAAGATTTCCACAGGTATCACCTATCAGCAGAAAAAGGAAGACCAGGGAAAATGTGGGTCCACTGCTGAATGAGGCAGAAGAGCTAGTGACAAAAGACATGGAAGAAGATCAAGGTACTCTTTGTCTTTATTGGTAAGATGTCCCTTCAGGAATGATCATGTTAGGGAACATTTAAACAAACTAAATGTATCTAAGCCCATGGGATCTGGACCACCATGAGTGATAACAGAGCTGGTGGATGTCATTGTAAGGCCACTCCTGATGATCTGGGAAAAGTCATGGGGATCACAAGAGGCTCCTTAGGACTGGAAGAAAGCAAATGCCACTCCTGTCTTCAAGAAGAGCATGAAGGAGGATCCAGGGAACTCCAAACCAGTCAACCTCAACCCAGTCACTGGGAAAGCGATATAAGTAACCCTCCTGGAATCAATTTCCAAACATATCAAGGACAAGACAGCAACTGGGAGTAGTCAGCATAGATTTATGAAGGAAAAAACATGCCTGAGCAACCTGATAGCCTTCTGGAGGAGTCAGGCATCTGAAGTGGGTCTTGAGCAGATTACAGGCATGAAGTTTTGCCAAAATTGCCTTTTTGCCATTTCTTTCTTGATATTGCTCCATAAGAGAGATGGCAAAATCTCTGGCAGGCCTCCGACCTCACTCATTTCTGAGCAAACTTTTTTTAGAAGCAGATAATAAAGTGTCCAAAATGTCTGGAGTCAGGGCTGAACAACCTGAACTGATAAAAGTCAAAGTTCAGAAAAGATACTGCCTTGTGTGTAGTAGCCAAAAATTCTGCCCTTGTTTGCTTGAAATCTGTATTATATTTAGTTAGTCTACATGAACATGGGGTTATGACTGCAGTGTGAAAAATTTGGTAATAGTCTTTATAACAATGAATGGCCCAGACCAAGTATTTTCCTTTATGTCAGTGAAATTTCTGATAATTGATTTTGACACCTTGTATTAAAAGAAATATAAAGAACCCTTACTGAGCTTCTTGAGCCAAAAATGTAGCATAACATTCAGAGAAACTTGAAATTTTTCCAGCAAACAGGTTTTCTATCAGAAAATGTTGTTTGATTTGACGAAATGGAAATGTTTCACAAGCATTTTACTGAAACTTTGCCACTTAATTGTAAATATAAAATTTAATTTTAGCTTTATTGAACTGACCATAAATTTTTTCCATTCTAGTCTACACCATGAAAACCTCTGAGTTTTGAATTCAAATGCTGAATCTCTGAATGACAGAGGTGGAGAATGTGAATAAGGACCCCTTTTTCATTCTTACCCAGGGCAAGAACCAGGAGGAGGAATGGGGAGTAAAAAGCATCTGACAAACATCAGGATGAAAGTAAGCAAGAGGAAGACTTTTTGTGTATGTTGAGGGTGTCTTTCACTCAAGAAGATGCTTAAAGTTAAGGGAACAAATCTTCTGAGTCCTACTACATGCAAAGACACCAAGTCCAGCATGGAAAATCGCTAAGCCAGGACTCTTTATAAAGACTACAAGAATGATCTGGCAAAGAATCATCACTTTTTTTTCTGTTTGACCATTGGTGCAGGATGTCTGGTTCAGGGCAAAATATATCTTTGAACTTATGTTCCCAAGGAGGTGGTAAATGGGCTTTCTGACTAGTACTAAGTTGTGTTTCCCCCCGAGTACTTTCTGCCTGTTTTTTTCTATCCTTGGCTTTTTCATGAGAAAAAACAAACCAAAACCAAAACAAAACCATAACCATAAAACCAATATTCAGAGAGTTTTATTGCAAAAGATTAATACAGTTTTAGAGAAAAAAACAACTTTTTAAATTTCAAGTTTGGGATATACTTAAAACTTTTTTTTTTTCCAAGCTAACACTTTGTCCATAACTCACTTAAGTCGTTTCTGAAAAGTGTACCCTGTCTTATATGACAACACAAACAGATGACATTAAATAACTGTTGTGGGTTCTTCCCATACATCACTTCCAGACCTGGGTTTCTGCTCTTTAAGTCTGTTATCTGGAAGAATTTAGTCAGGTGTGCCCTCAGCTTTTGGGAGAAGGTTTTCATCAATTTACCTCAGGGGACAAAGAGAGGCCAGAAGCATGAAAATTACACAGCCAAGGCTGAAATCTAGATTGGAGATGTCATCTTTAATTTTTAATGTCCTTGGCTCTACTATTTTGGAAAGATTATTTATTATTATTTTAATATAGAACTTTAAAAAAAGCAACATGAGTAATCATTCCAGGATGGAGTATAAAAATTGTTGTAAGGAATCTTTAACAGTTTATTGAAACATTTGCTAACTACCATGTGAAGATATACATTTACTAGCCCTTTAAAACTATGATTATTTTTCCAGGACACTGGAAGTTCTTTTAAGATCTGTTATGATCCAATACGAAATACTTGCTCAGGGAGATTTCATATCACAAAGTATTGAGCTATTTATCTTTATGCTATGCCTGGCACATATATGTAGTGAGTTTGCAAGTTTTAGGCTGTCGTGAATGTTTCTTGAGAAACAGCCTTGGACGGAAGTAATTTTTCTAAATTAAATAAATATGTTGTTTCTGATTTTCTAAAATACCCAAAGGAACTAGCTCACATTCTAGATCAATGGCCTGCAAAATTTCACTTTGAAATATGATGACATTTTTTACTTAGTGGAGCACAAAATATATCTGGAAACAAAGAAACTCTCTGCAATGGATCTGATCCCACTTTACCCTCTCCAGGAAAGTTTTCCCATTGACTTTAGCGGGGCTGCTTATCTGAGTTTTCATGTAAGCTGAGAATCAGGATGGAGCACTACGCACAGGTGTCTGTTAAATCAACATTCTTTTGTAATTAAAGCACATCACTGATGCCTTCCATGATATTTTGACTTTTAAAAAGAACTGAGGGCTGGCTGTTTTCTTAAGAAAAGGAAAATTGCAGCTCTCTCATGGGTAGGGATTTTTGAGGGTCAAAGTCTATACCTAAAGTCTATCAAAGTCTATATTTTAGACATGATCCCCAAATCCTTTTCTGCATTGTCAGTTTGTATAAATTTTATCCAACACTCCAAGTTAGGAAGTGTTGGGGTAGGAAATAAAACCTTTTGAAGGCTCTGGCCTCTCTGAAGACAGTAACTCAAATTATGCCAGCAGCACTGGGTACAGCAAGCCCTCATGGACACCAATTCAGGCTGTGTGTGGTTGACCCTGAGTCCGTTTCAAACACACTGACAGAAGCCTTTAGGAGCCGATAGAGAGGATCCTCAGTTTTAAATGAAATCTTAGGGCTAATGGCTTCATTATAGAAGAGAAACAAGTGTCGCAGAACTTTTGTCTCCTCAGTAACATGGAGCATTAGAAATGCCAAGGCACAGATGTCTCTATGGAGAGATACAGCAGCCTTGAATAAATTCAACCATCATTTAAACCCCTGCAACAGTCATGAAGAACCGAGGGCAAAATGGGCTTCAGGGTGTTTATGACTTCACCATTTGTTTGCAGTTATACATCACTTGGGCTTAAATTTCTCAGCAAACAGGGCTTTGTCTTGCATAAGATATGCTTCTTGTTAGCTTTGGCAAGGGCTACACTACTATCCCTCTTCTCAGCTCTCTGCCAAAAGAAAAAGGTAAATTGGATGTGCAGGAAGACTTGGACCTGCTCCACAAAGTGCTATCCATAGAAATATAGTCAGAATTGTACAGATGTGCCCAGAAAGGCTATTACATCATCAGGACCAATTTCACAGGATAAAATAGGCCATGGTTTTGTGTATTGGTTTGTTGGTTGTTTTTTCTAAAGAACCTAGTCACTTCCATATCATGTTGTCTACATAGAGTTCCTCTGAATCACAGTCTTCCATACTTCTATCTAATCTTGAGGTGAAGACTTTTGAGCCAATAACTTAAATTACTTTGGCTTTCCAAAACATTTGGTTTATTTCTCTTGTGAATTTATTTCATTTTTACGCCCCATTGCTCATCACACTAGCTATCTCCACTTTAGTCCCAGAGCAGTGTGGCATATTCAAATTACCTATTCTTCCTCTTTTTGATCAGGTCTCTAGGTCTTGCACTGTGCAGATATTTTTCCCAGCATTGGAATATTTTTACTGACTCATTTCTGCATCTTCTTCAGTTTTTCAACATCTTTTTATAAATATGGGACAGCCAGAACTGTACATAATGTTCCAACATCTGTGTCCCTGCAACTATGTGCAAATGTAAAATTATATCCGTACTTCCACTGATTGCTCCTCTCTTTTTACATTTAGGGCTTGTTTTAGCGACTAAAGCGACTCCTTGCCCACGAGTCCCAAATCTTTCTCAGAGCATTGCCTTCCTGAGGCCCAGACTCTGTGGCTACCCCGTGTGTTCTCGGTCCTACATGCAGATTTCTGATTTTCACCTGTATTACAACACATGCTCTTTGTATGTCAAGTCCATATAATTTTGTACATCTGCCCAGCCATCACTGTCACATACCACTCTACCAGGTTTTATGTCATTAAGATTTAGACATTTTTGGTAGTAATTTACATTCCACACTAGATTACCAA
Organism: Jacana jacana; assembly: GCA_013400555.1. Lineage (NCBI taxonomy): Eukaryota > Metazoa > Chordata > Aves > Charadriiformes > Jacanidae > Jacana > Jacana jacana. The sequence continues at coordinate 55,902 of VZTM01027991.1, read as the reverse complement.
GAGAAACAGACACTAGCATCACCACCAGTACTAATTAGCAAATTTCTATTGCAAATGTTTACATTATCATGTGATTTCCCACTGAAAATGCTATTTTAGTATGTGCCAATCACGCAGTTCTTCACCTACCCCAGAATTACTTCAGAGATTCTGTATTTTACAATGCTCTATCGATACATGGTTTGCTATTAACCTAAGCAGCATTTGGTGTCTTACATCTATACAGTGCTTTTCATCAGTGAGCCATCATCAGGCAATGAAACCCATTTGCTTAACACAGTTTATTTTACTTTAAACCATCTTGACTGGCTGTATTTTCTTACCTGTCATTTCCTTATTGCAGTTGAGTAAAAAGTTCGTTTGTCACACTGAAAAAGGCAAACTGAAAGAGACCAATATATTTTGTGAAACCATGTTGATTTTCCCAAATTATTTTGGCTAAAAACAAGTGTATCTAAATATGTGATGGTACAAGAAGAATCTGAAAAAAAAAAAGAGTTGAAAAGTATTGGGTTGACATTATAAAAATGGAATATTTTATTTTTTTCAATCTGAAGTATTTAATTTCAAAAATTCCCTCAGCTTTATTGTAAGAATATTTTTTTTATTTTAATATCAACTAAAATATTTATTTGGGGGTCAAAAATAAGTGATTTCTTCAATCTATTTTATTAAAAACAAACAAACAAACAAACAAACAAACAAACAAACAAACAAACAAACAAACAAAAGAAATCTCATCAATCCAGAACACTTTAAAGAATGGAATTGCAAATGGATTAGGAAATACTTTTACTAACACATCTGCTTCCTTTATTGATGAATGCCACTTTGTCTTCTCCATTTTTTTTTTCCTAAAATTTCTACCAGACAAGAGAACTTCTCATTCCTTTTCTTTATAATTAACTACCAACTTTCATGAATCCTGGCACAAAGTCAATTCCTCAGTTACCTGAAATCATCCTGAAACACTACAATCTCTTACGCATTTCATATATATAAGGCAAATATGCCAAAGATCACCTCAGATAGACCTTCCTCTGGAACAGGTGATTTTTAATAGCCTCTGCAGGTAAATCGCTCTGTGTTACTTTTGTGAGCAGCATGTGTCTCCTTCAGCTGCTTGTGAAGTGTCTCCTGGAATGACTTATTTAAAACGTCACTAGCTATTTCTGTATGAGAAATTTTGCCACCCCTAAACACTGAAATTCCTATAGCACTCATAGGCCTTTTTTTCTTTCATGATCCATCTCTATAGTTCTACAATGGAAAGACAGGTATTTAATAGACCCAGTTATTTCCATATGCCTTTACTTTCCTTATTGCTTTTCCACATTGCCATACTTTGTGTCTAGATCAACTTTTTCCTGCCACATCCTATATTTTGTCACTATTGGGGTTTTTATCCCCAGTAACCTTTCTCCTTCCCTTTCTTGTTTGTGGAATTGAAGTGCTTTGGTCCCTGCAGTAAATGTCTTCTAACAAGCTTTATAAACCACTGTGCTTTTTTCTGGCTTTTCTTTCCAGTCTGTGACATCTGCAAGAACCTGTCTCCACACGCAGTTAAAACTGAACACCCTAGATCAAAGCTTTTTTTTTTTTTTTACTTATGCTACTAGCATAGCTGTGTACAAAGCACACAAGGTTCACAAAGATGAAATGCTCCATATAAAAAGACAAGGTATGAGAAGCACCTACGAATTTTGAAGTTAATTGTTTTACTCATATAGCTGCTAATATTTTGGGGGGGTTGCCTGAACATGTATTATTTAAGGAGCTCATCGCAGTCTTTTAGGACCATGTCACAATTTTGTGCCCAGTCCTGTCCCCTTGCTTTCTTATCCTGACCTGTGGGATTCACAGCCACAGCTGCACAACCTGTTGTCTCATCCACTCTTGGGTTTGGGCATTGCTTTACATGCCACTGGCATGGGAGGTTGCAGCCAGCCTGAGAGCACGCTATAAGAAATAGGAGTGCTGCTTCTCAAGTGTGATTTCATTGCAGAAAGGAAGCACTCGAACAAAAGCTAACTTTATTGACACTGGTCGGGAGAGCCCTATTCTGTGGAGCTGAGTGTGTAAATGGTGGTTAAAGTAACCTCTAACAAGGAGGATCTTAGTACTTAAATAATGGGATCACGGGGTCATATGAAATCCCCTCTAAGAGGTCAGACTCTTTATATAAATCATGGCAGCATAATCTCTCCAAAAAGCACAAATAACAAAGAGGGCTCAGTACATAGATGGTGGGACCACAGGTCACTCAAGTTTAAGTCTCCTCTGAAAGGGAAGAATTCAATACCTAAATACTGAGAGAACACTGTTATTGTGTGCCACCATAGCAATAAAGAAATTATTTTTAAGATGGAAAAGGCAACCTTTTTTTTCTTCTCCGTGGAACTCTGTTGCAAATGCTGTGACAGGCATTTCTATACGTCTGTACAAGAACTGCCATGCCCACTCCGGGAGGCTGCCTGTCACATTATGGTATAATTAACTTACTTCCCTGTGTGAAGATGTGTCCTTCTACCCAGGACTTACCCCGGGCACGTGGTGCCTGCACTGTCTCACTGCTCCCCTCGCTTTTCACGTTGTCCCTCATATTGCACCCCTATCCTGCTGCACTGTGCTCACAGCCTTTTACAAGCGCTCCTGACTCCATCATGTGGCAGCTTTTATTTGGTCTGAAATAATGCTGGGTGTCCTGACCCAAGGCAGAGGGACTCTTGGAGCCTTCTCAGGACCATCTGGAGACAACACGTTCCTTCTCAGTGCAATGCAGGGAAACAGGCACTGGGGCAAAAAAAAAAAGAGCAGCTGAATGGGATGTGAAGGCAGATGTGGCCTTCCCACAGCATTTGTTTAAAATTAGGCATCCATTCCCCAGACAGCAGGTCAAACATCTGGTGTGGTGGTGCCATTTCTACAGGTGGCACATGTTCTACATAACTTCTACATGCTATGGGCCAAGCTGCAAGGTGTCATTAAAGGAAGCTTGTTCTTCCAGAAAGCCACACACTGCTGGGACCTTGGTCCTGGGTCTTCCCCAAGGAACGGTATTGAGGTCCTGTGGAGTGCTGCGTAAGCCCCAGGTCTGAACCCATCTGATGCATTTCTTTGGAGAGCTCAAGCCTGTTTTCAGATTGTGTTTGCAGCAGCAAAAGGCTCTTGTCTTATCCGGTGAACCATCCTGCTATGCAGACTACAACTTCGGAGCGAGAGAGCATTTTTACTGAATTTGCAACATGTTACAATGTGAGAATCAGATTGCGCACAAATAGCCTCCCATAAAAAATGGAGAGTAAGTGTTTCGTTGCACATTCACAGGCGAAACATTTTATTACATTTTTAGGCATAATGCAGTCATGTCCACAACCATATGATGCACTGAGGGAGAGAAGAATAGCTCCCATTATGAATGTACTCACATACATCTTCAACTCAAACAGGCCCATTTACGGATATATAAATCCCACCAAGGAGCACAAGTTCTGACAAGTTTTCATGTCTTCTGCTCAGAAGAAGTACACCCGCTTGGTGTAAAGTCAGAGGGATGCCTTTCGTCTTGAACAGAAGTACAATGGCATAACTGAAAGTACAATCCCTCTCTGCCTAAGATCAAAGCTTGTCATTTGGATTACCTGTTGGCATATATTTCTGATAAAAGTGTTGTCTTGGCTTAGTTCAACCCTGGCAACTCCAGAGAAAAGTGAAGGCTTCCATCATTAAAATAATGCTGAATCATGCTTTGATCAGATAACAGGTTTGCACATTCTGGTGAAAAAGGAATAATAATATATATATATATATGCATGTATGGAGTGAGTGTATGCATATGTACATATATAAATGGTATTTACATACTCTTCAAATCTGTGCTTTGAAAAGGGGACTGATCTTGTAGTCCAAGTTTCCAAGCTCCTCTGAAAACACAGGACACATTTCAGGTCAATACTTACTAGATGTCTAGTGCTTGCTGAGGCCTGATCCAGAAAACACTGAAATCAAGAGCAAAACTCTCAGTGACTTCCCAAGTACAGAATCAGGCCTGCTCTGCAACTACAGCTGAAATATTTGAGTAAGCCTTACTGGAGCAGAGAAAAAAAAAAAAAAGAAGAGTGGCAGGCTGTCTGTGTGGGGGTGAATTTTTAAGTTAATTCCACGGTCACAGGAAAAAGCACCACTGCAGTTCAGGAAAGGGAAAATGCAGGCTTCAGTCCAGCATGCAAGTATGTGGGCAGCATCCCAGGGTGTCAATCCTCACGGTGGATTCAACAGAGATCTTCAGATACTTAAAGTATGTGTCTAAATACGCTTTTGGATGGGAACTAATTACTGCTGGTTTAAATCACATGAAAAGACCATGGGGACAAGGGCTTAATCAGTGATTAAAGAGACGATAAGGGGCACTACCTAACAGCCTGGTTTTACTTCAACATAATTTTTAATTTTCATTATGTTACATATTTTTCGTGTTTGTGATCAATCCTTGCAATTTAAAAAACAAAACAAAACAAAACAAAACAAACAACTTTCCATAGGTGGTGTTGCCGTGGCTATAAGCTTTTCTATTCCTCTAGAGGAGTTTAAGTTGGTAAAACCGTGAGGAAGGCACAGAGTTGCTAGGATCAGGGTTGTGTGTTGGTAGCAACTTTTCTTTTTCCCCTTTAAAAAAAGCTTAGAGCACAATTTTGGCCCTGGATTTGATCGTGTGGCAGAAGGGTGACCAAACTCTGCTCATTTTGCCCCTATTTCTGCTTCTGGAACAGTCCAGCTCATAATAGAATCATAGAATCATTCATGTTGAAAGAGACCCTTGGGATGGTCGAGTCCAACCATCAGCCCTACTGCACAGAGTTCTCCCCTACACCATATTCCTCAACACCACGTCTGATCGACTCAAAACACATTCAGGGATGGTGACACCACCACCTCCCTGGGCAGCCCATTCCACTGACTGACCACTCTTTCTGTGAAAATTTTTTTCCTAATGTTGAGCCTAAAGCTACCCTGCTGCAGCTTGCAGCCATTCCCTCTCGTTCTATTGCTAACTACCTGTAAAAAGAGACCAGCACCAACCCCTCTACAATGTCCTTTCAAGTAGTTGTAGAGAGTAATGAGGTCTCCCCTCAGCCTCCTTTTCCTCAAACTAAACAGCCCCAGCTCCTCGATTGCTCTTCATAAGATTTATGCTCCAGGCCCTTCACCAGTTTCGTTGCCCTCCTCTGCACTCACTCCAGCACCTCAAGATCTCTCTTGTGCTGAGGTGCCCAGAACTCGACACAAGACTCAAGGTGTGGCCTCACCAGTGCTGAGTACAGGGGGACAATCACCTCCCTACTTCTGCTGGTCACACTATTTCTAATACGAACCATTGGTCTTCTTGGCCACCTAGCACACTGCTGACTCTTATTCAGCCACTGATCAACCAACACCCCCAGGGTGCTTTTCTGCCAGGCAGCTCTTCAGCCACACTTCCCCAAGCTTGTAGTGGTGCATGGGGTTGTTTTGGCCCAAGTGCAGGACCTGGCCTTGTTGAAGCCTATGCCATTAACATTGGCCCATTGATCCAATCTATCCAAGTCCCTCTGTAGAGCTTCTCTGCCCTCTTGCTGATCAACATTCCCACCTGCAAACTTAGTGATGGTACTCTCTATACTATACTGATGGTACTCTCTATACTATACTCTCTATATCCTTATATATATATATATATACACATACATATAATATATAAAGACATTATTCTTTATTGATGATCTTGACAAGGATATATCATGATGTAAAAAGTTCTGGCCCATCAGTGATTTTAGGGTGATGAGATGAAGTTCTGGCCCATCAGTGATTTTAGGGTGATGAGATGCAAAAGCTGAGAAGATGCAGAGTTGAGTCTTTAATCCAGACGGCTGCAGGAATTACTTCTATAGTTTATAGTATTTTTGCTGCCTGTGTCTCCAACAGCTGACCAAGTTTATGAGCTTTTCGTTGTCCACCATAGGCACAGTCTCCTGTCTCAGTCTGAGAGTGCATGAAACACATCTCTTGGCAATCCGAAGCTGTGGAATCCAACACCCCCCTCCACCTCAAAAAACAGTTTTTATATCAAACTCCCTTAGAAGTTTTAAAACATTGTTTGGGGTCTTTCAGTCTTCTGTTTTCAATAGTTGTATTTTTTTGGCATGTGGCACCTACATTGTTTCAAACTTACTTGTTATAAAGACCTGCCTGTGATGTACATAAAGGGCACTATATAAATTAACATAAGTCATAAATCATTTCAACAAAACATTTGCTTTTTGAGGCAAAATCAAACTCAAAAGAAGCAGATTGTTAAAAAAACAAACAAACAAACAAAACCCACAAAAAAAACACAGGGGGATGAGGGGAGAATCTTGCAGGCCATTACCAGTTATCACCACCAGCCTGTGTGATACCAAGACCCACTGGCCCTGTTTTTATGAGCAGAGGAGAAACAGTCTCCAACTTTGGGCTCCCAAGCGACTTCTTGGCCACGCTCAAAGGTTGTAGGTCAGGAGGACTGAAGGCACTAGAAGGAGCCCAACCTTGGCAGTGTTGGGAGAGAAGGAGCGTGTTGGCACAAGTCCTCTTGCCTCTCCCAATTGGATGTGCAACTTTCAGGCATAAAACTATTGTTTTGCTTGCTGGGCCTTCCACAGCAGCCGGGCCAAGCTTCCTGCTAGGAGCCAGGATCTGCAACCTTATGAAAGTTGCAGGGCCCGGCAGGCTGTCGGTATTTTCAGCTGGATTGAGCCCAGAACAATTTTATTTTCATCAGAAATGTTCCCTGGCCCTACCACATGTGCAAGCCTGTATGAAACCACCAAGAAGGCTCCCTCCCCCCGCTATCTTATTTAGCTCAAATTCAGCTGCCCAGCAGAACTGTTTCTTATCCAAGCCCTTAGAGACAGGAGAGGAGAGCAGAGATTTAATTATAATCTTTCTCTCTCTCCACCTCCCACAGTACATTAATGCTTTTCATTAGCCAAAGCCAAAACCTTGCTTTATAAACTGCGAGAGCTGTCTTTTAAAAATACGTCCAGCATTAAAAGAGTTCTGAATGGCAGTAACAGCAGCGTAACCCCTCATCCACAGGTGTGGGAGATTCGCTGGAGGATTGCTGGTGGAGAAGCGAGCTTTATTTGAAAGACATCTGATTCTTATTTCTGTCCATTGGCTGATTACCCCTCGCATTACAGCACTTCTGTGCCCACTGACAATTTCACATACACGTCCAAATGAATGACAAAAGAGCCTCGACATCCAGGAGCTCTGGATGATTTTTATAAGTATCCAGATGTTTAGACTTTTATCTGAAGCTCATCCAAAGAATATGAGGCCACTCCTAGCAGCAGCCTGACAAATATCCACAGCCATTTATTCTGTGTGTAGGTCTAGAGCATACATTTATATGGACATAGCACTGGAGTAGGGACATCTGTTGACCTCAGTGGTAGAGAAGTGCAGGTAAATCAAGAATGATATTTTTGACTCACAATTACAATGTGATCTGAGTGACACAATTAAGTCAGTGCCTTATATCGATGGAAAAGTTATGGGGAAATATAAGACACTGACTTAATTGTCATTGCCTTTTGTTGCCTTTTTGACAGCTGATTTTTTTTACTTTGAAAAATTAGAGTTTATTTCTATTACTTCCCCAGAAGGAGACTACCCAGAGGTCAGAGAGGACTACAAGAAAGATGGAGACTGGTTCCTCACAATGGCTGGCTTTCTATTCTTTTTCTTTTTTAAACAAAATATCACTTCTCTTCTTATTCCCTTGCTGTCTGCCAGCTTTATTGACATAAAATAGGCAAATAGATCTAGGCTAGCTTCAGAAGTATTTGGGGTTTTTTTATCCAGTAGCCCTTAGAAGCTTCAAGTGGGCAGCTCTGTTGTGTGGACGCTGTGCAAACAGGTAGTGTGGCAGGGAATCCTCCTGTGTGAAGAGCTGACAGCCTGCTTGGAGGGAAGAAGGCAACAACCAGCATAGCAAATACCTGCTGGGTTAATAAAGGACAAATGGAAGGGCCATGGGATTACATGGATTACAGTTGTTGGCTACACAGATTAAGCAAGCAATTAAAGGCAGCAGGAATAACAAATACCCTTCCCAGCAAAGGAGCTGCTACGGGGCTGCAGGCTGAATGTAGCTGTTCCAACTGTAAACTGCTTTTTGCCATAAACACAAAAGCTGAGGGAGAAGCCCCTGGAAGTGGTCCCACAAATGGGACATGCTTTCCTTGGTTCCTCAAGAAATTTTACACAGTTGACTGGGGTCTTTTTTATGTACATTTTGTTGGTTTCTTATCTTACATTTTAATAGGAAATCTGCTGAATGTCTAAAATGCCTTTTGGCAGTCAGACCTTTTGTTGCTGATCTCTGGGACTTAAAAACAGTTTAACTTATCAAGAAGCTTTGGTGTAGATCTGGTGTAGCGGGTAGGTTCATTTGGTTTTTAAACGCTTTCTTTTGGATCACTTTTAATCATCAGTTACATTGCATACGGCCATTTATGCATTGACAGGTTGATGGGGACTTTAATGTACATAAAACTTTCCCTGTCAGGACTTATGCCTCTCTGTCAGATTTTATCCTGCAGTAGAGAGGGTTCATGTACAGTTGCTGACAGATAAAATAAGCTCCTCCAGCAGCTGCAGCTCTGCCTCCCACAGACTTTTTTTCTGCTCTGATCCTGCGTCCCTAACTAAGCGCTGAGAAAGCATGGGCAGCAACATAGGGCTGTGCCGGGATGAGCAGGAACACGGCTCCAGACCTGCAAGAGGGAGTGTGGGTTACACTCATCATGGCCATCTCCTGTAGCCCCATACTAAGTCCAGTGATGTTTGGCCTCTTTCTTTAGCCTCGGTTGCGGGAGACTGGTGGCAGCAAGGAAAGCCTTGCTCCGTTCTAAATGAAAGTGAATTTCCAGCCCGTATTCCTGTGGAGAAAACCTAAAAGGCAAGAAACTTACTTAAGAAAATAGGTTTAATTTCACAAATCACATAATAACTGGAAAAACTCATGAATTTTAAGTCCGTCCCATGATCTTAAGGACTGGAGTCATGAATTTGAAACTCTTGGGTTTGAATATGGGGACCTGCCCTGTGCGGTTTGGAGGGCAAGCACTGAGGTTTTTCACAAGCCTGGTGCAATCACAGAGTAGAGGTCTGCAGATATTATATCTAATATGAAAAGGTGCCCAGCATCCCTCATTCCCACAGAAGCCAATGGAAACTGCAAACACTCAGCTTTGAAGGATCAGGCCTTTAATCATTAATATGTTTCCAGATCTATAAAAAAATATTTCCTAAGATACTTTATTTCTGCAAGAAATTCCCTGTTGGCAAGAGAGTTTTCATAGCTCCTTAAAGACCTATAAGGAACTGTGGAAGAAATAAAGTGAGGCTTTACTTATGGAAATCAGACCTACTGGAGAGCAACTGGAAATGTTTTTTATGAGTCTTTATAATGGAACTACAGTAGCAGTTCCATGTTGATTTTTATTCTAAGACCCTATATTTTTTTCTTCTTCCTTTTTAAGCCAAAATTTTTCCCACCTGAAACTTAACGTGTGGTCTCTTGGCAAAGAAGAATATTTTTGGAAAGCTTAAGGCTGATCTGATAAGCCTTTTTTAAATAAGGAGATTTGAAAACATAGAGATATTTTACTTTTTAAAAATCTTCAAACCTGTTCTTGTTCATTTAGAAGTTGAAAACTGCTTACGCTAAAAAATTTCCATTTTGTTTTTATATTTGCCTTTAATGAGATACGGCTCATGAACATGCTTTAAGTAATTTCAATGCTATGAAAATTTGGGGCTTATTGATTCAGTTATACCATACTGAATTTTTACATAGACTTATCAGAGTGGACAAAAATTGAATTGACCCATAGATGTCAAACACAGTTCTGTAGTGATACTTTGAGCTACCCTGAGTATCTCTGAAGAGAGCTTTGGGGCAGGGCAGATTCCTCCCTGGACAAGTCTGGAAAAGAACAAGTAGCAAAGATGTCTCTTCTCCATTTTAAAACTGCATTGAGTAAAGTTTTAGCAAACAAGTCATGAGGTTTTGACAATGGAAGCACTTTAACTTGTGATACACAGCCTGATCATAGAGGTCACTTGGATCTGAGCTCTGTTCATGACTGCTTGTCCCAGACTTTCCTCCATGGCCATGACTGTGGTAGTGCAACCCCTCAGGCTCACCTCCCTTTCAGCATGCTGGATTAATGACTCTTCCTCCTCCTTCTCAAAGTCTTTGATGGACACTTGAGTTGCAGCCCACAGAGATTTCACCTTGGTTTCCACTTCTGTAAAAGTTCTGTGATTTTGCCACTTTGTTTTGTTGAAGAAAAAAAATGTTGTAGTAGGTAAAATGATTAATTTTATCTCTGGGAAAAGACAACCTTCTTCCCAGCAGACAAGTACCACTTTTCCTTTCCACATGCTCCCCTCTCCTTCCTTCCTTTTTTCTCTTCATTCTCTCGCCTGCACGTTGATAAATCCATGCCTGCTTCTTGCTTTACTTTCTTTGGTAAAGAACTTTTCTTTCTTTATTCTACTGACACTTTTTAATACCTTCCCTTATATTTTTAGAGCAATTAATATCCAGAAAGGAGGGGAAACATAGAAACCCCTCTTTCCACTATGCCATTACACCTATCGTGCACACAGTAGAGTGTATATCCAGGATTTTCCTCAATTACAACAAAATATGAATCCAGCTAATTTTTTACCATATGCAAATACACCATGCTGAGCAGGGAAGGGGTTGTCTGTCTGTTCACTATAAACTTTTGTTGAGGTTTGATGAAGAGCAAGTGGAGGGGACTCCATCAGCAGGGCTCCCCACCCAGATGCCCAGTCACTGTCATGGAGCTTTCCTGTTCTTCTGCCTTCTCTCTCTGTAAGGTGCTCAAGGGACCTGGGGCTGTAGCTGCCCAAATTTAGCTCATGACGAATTCTGTCAGATCAAAACCTCATTTCATCGGAACGCAGCTACTGAGATGTTATACCCAGGGCAACAATAACTACAGCAGCTCTGTATTTCTTTTGCAAAGAAAGACCCCAGCCACCAAAAATAAGAACACTGTTAGGCAGGCAGACTATAATGTTGTAGGCTCCCTTCTGATACAAGGATTAACTTGCACTCCTGATCTCAGTCAAATGAATTCAAAGTTTCACACAAGCTGAATAACAGCATTTTCTTCCTTCTTATGTATCTTTGCATTTCTCATTGTAATGAGTACCTGTAGAAGAAGTCCCAGTGACTAACACAAAACTCCTTTTTTGTCAGTCTTTTCTGATGTAACTAGAGATGAAAATTGTGAGTAATCTCAACAGAGTCTGTTTCCATGTTTTTCATAAATCTCTCAGCAGTATTCAATGCTTCTAGTGACTACCTGACTCAGGCTTCTAGAAATTCAGCCTTGTTTGCTACTCAATGTTTCCAGGATTTGAAGTGTGTACCCTGCCACAAACTAAGGCACCCCTTTTTATACCATGTTGCTCATGATGAGGCAATGCCATGCAATACCTTCCACACAGCATCTCCTTTAATGCCTGCCAGTTTCATATTGCATTGATTTTAGTGAGCTTGGTATCAAGTCTTGAACAAAACAGTTTGGAAGGCAACACTTCAGTTTATAGCTAGATATAAGCTTAAGCTGCAAGTGCTCTGATTTTCTAGTTAGGTTCCAGGGTGTTCATGGTATGTAATAACTGGAGATAATAATGTGTATATATAGACACATATACACATACACACATTCTATTCTGGGGATTAATTTTTCTGATGTTATCGTTACTGTCCAGGAAAATTATACTTGCATAGGCTATCCCCAAGGTAGAGCAGTAGCAGGGTAATGAGTGCCAAATTTGTTGTTGGAATTGATACAGAAATCCAGGTTTCCAGCTCAAGTGATGAGTATGTCATCCTAGGTACAGGTTGGGCTTGGTGATAGAATTTATAAACTTATGTAGAAATCCTTCTATACATGTCCCATGAAAAGGCTGGCACGTTGCAGGTCATTTTAGCTCTCGTGTCTCTACTCATATTCTGGAACAAATGTGGGATATTGAAAGTAAAATTGTGAGTGAGGATAAAGTAAACAAGGTTGCCACTGCCTTCAGGCCGGTATGTTGTATATTGGTCCCACTCAAGAATATTGAAGTCAAATTTTGATGCTATCATGATCTGTATTGCTGTTTTATAAGCTAGTAACATACCCTGTAGCCAGAGGAGTATTGATGCAGAGGTGGTTTGAGATATTAATTCTGTGGCAAAAGTCTGTTGTATTTTGCAGAAAGGTCTTCCTAGAAGTTATTTAGTTAACAAGGGGTGTTGGAGACAGTTCTGATGAATTCTGCAGAACCAATACCCTTGTCAGATATTATCAGCCTGCCAGTATTGCCTAATTGGTGGCTCTTTCAATACAAGAACAACAGTGGATGAGATTCCAGGTTATATAGGGTTTTTCTACAGTTGTTTGCAAAGTAACTTGGGGTTATTGTTAAACTCTAAGGTGAGGAGGCAGATAGCATCAATCCTTACTTTCTTGTAGTCAGTAGCAGCAGAGACTTACCCCTTGTTCCCATTGTTAGAGATAATGATTGATCTTTAGGACTACTGTATCTCCTCTGCTGGGTTTTGACTGAACCACTGGTAGGGCAGATCTGAGGTATGTAGTACTCAATGACTGCCCGTCTTTGACAACGGGAGGAGTTCTGATAATAATACCATTTTAGGTATTATTTTCTGGGGGATTCATCTCACCAACTTTAGACACCAAAGAGTTTGATTTCTACTGTTCCAAACAGGTGTACAAACTAAGTGGAATCATCTCCCCACCTCTGAGTGCCTGTGTCTCTGGTTAACTCCAGAGAAAATCTAGAAAAGCAGCTGAGACTACCCTTTGGAAATGGAAAGGGGATACCATCATGTACTTCAGGGTATGGACATGGCAAACTGTCTATTTATTGTGGCTTAGCAATTTATTCATCATCTATCAAGCCATAGTAATTGACTGTGTGCATGTTCTCAACCCACCAGAGTTAAGTGCCTGCTTTAATCATTCTCTAGAGACACTCATTAGGCTGTGGAAACTTAATCACTTGTCAGTGTCTATTCAGACCTTAATTTCTCAAAGTGCATGGTCATATTCACCGCCTTTGTTCCAGAAAGCCACCTAAATATTGGCTAATTCTATACACATGGACTGAGACACGCAAAATTAGAAAGATGAGAAAAGCAGTAGGTCTACAGTTTTTCTTCTTATTCCAAGAAAAGCTTCCAAGTAAGGAACAATGCAAAGGTACAAAGGTAATAGCATCTAACTTTCCTTTTGGTGTAAAGTTGACTTTCTGGAGGAAGAAGCTATTTAAAAAGAATTTTTAAAAAGCCATAGCAATCACATGGTATTTTTACTTGTTTTCACACAGGAGCCGTGTGTCTTAGGGAAGGGCTACACTGACCTTTCACTTCTGTGCTCTCCAGCTCCAGCGCTGCTGCAGGCCCTAAGTGAAAATGAGCCCATCGGTCTCCTCCAACCCCCGGCGCATGTTAGCCCACATTGCAAAACACCAGAGAATTTGGCACGATCAGCAGTTTCTGCTCAAGAGGGGCCCAGGACTGCAATAGCAGAGGTGTTAGAGATCAGGGCTCGGGAACGCCGGTTGAGTTACGTGGGAAAGCAAAATACTCCATCTCTCACTTTCATTGGGACTGCATTCGCTTGCACAAAATAAACACAGTATGCACAATACACAAAAATATTTATATCACACCAAATGATACTTATAAATAAGGCAAACAGCTCATTACCACCATTCATCCAAAGGTCACAGACTGCTTTTTTAGCAGAAATTTAGCTGCGCCGGGGAAGCAGTGTAACATCATTCTTATTTTACAGATGGAAAAATTGAGGCAAACAGACACCTTCCTATCCAAGACCGCACAGGAAATCTGTGGCAAGACCAGCACAGGCTCCTGATCACTGGAGCCTGCGTGTGTCGGGGTTTGGGAAGGACCACGGAGCTCACTTGCACTCACTTTGCCTGTGGCAGAGCTGGAGCTGAAGAGCACGCAAGCGAAAGTCAGTGGATCCATTCCCTGAGCCACAAAGCTCCAGTCTGAAAAGAAATAAAATGCAATGAGACTTCTTTGATTAGTACTTCTTTTCTTTTTTTTTTTTTATTTCTTTTCAAATTTTAGTAGTTTTTTATTTCTTGGCCCTAGAAGTCAGTTTTATACCAAGAGTTATATGTTACACACTATTATTTACCTAAATTTGCACGGTCTCTAATTTGGGTGGTTTGATAAGAATAAGAAGAAAAGCTGGAGACCCCCGGAGTCTCTGGCTGATTTTGTCCCCTTAGGACCATGTGATGACAAACTGTTCTAGCTGAATGGGTGACTGTCACTTTCTGCCTCATTTTCCAGGTTCCTTTTTTTTTCCTGAACTGATAACCACATTACTTCCTTCCTTACATCCTCTGAGCTGTAAACTAACCTAGACATTTTTCTGGGTCCTGGACGTTTGGCTATAAATGCAGTTGCTTGGAGAAAAAGTGTCCAGATGAAGCAATGCTTGTGTACTGTCTGTGACAGAAGTGGCTTGCATGGGAGTGAACCTGGTGGAAAACCAGTTGCTCGCTAGCTGGGAACCTCCCTGAACCTTCTACAGGGCTGGGGACATCACCACTCCTCCCCAGACAGTCACTCTTACAAACTATTCCCACCCATCATTCCCAGGTACCTGATAAAATGCCTCGGGCTGCTTTTGGGGACACCGTTCTCCTCCTCCACACCTTTCATGCTTTGAAGGCTGTCTCCTAGTTTGCTGTTTGCTCACTGAAGAAACATGGTGTTGTGAGTCATTAGATCCCATGTGAACTTCCTTGCAGATTCCTTAATTAAAAAGAATTACTTGGATGCTTGCCACCCAGCTACCCTGCATTACGGTGAGTCCCATTAAGCAGGATTACTGTCTGAGGACGCAGCCACGCTCACTAAGCACTAATCTGGTGTTCACAGCAGCACTGAGCTGCAGGACTTCTCAGGGCTTCCAAGTAACTCAACAGTCTTTGGCAAGGGGACCATCCACTGGGGGCCAGAAAGATGGGGTTTGCCTTCGAAAATGCACTGGCACCATCTTTCATATGAGCTTTCTGCCTGTGAGGAATGGGACAGGCAGCAAAAGGAAGTCATAGAAGACTTGGTTCAGCAAACCTCAGACTGGCTGAGGAGCAGGTTGGGTCTCCAGCATGTTCAGCTAACAGTAGTATCTCTGGCTTGCAGTGTGAAGCACCAACAGAAAATATTATGGGGAGGCATCCGGGAAGAAAGCAAATCAAAGAAAAGTCACTCTGTGACTAAGTTTCTTAGTGCTGAATGAAACATCTTACTAACTTTTAAAGCCAAAGCGCAGTGGTAGCATTAATGCCGCTCAGGTTAAATATCCTACCTTCTTCAGGCAATGCTGGGGCAGTAAACCCCAGCCTGAAATGAGGAAAGTTTCCCAAAGGGGAGTTCATAGATCACAAAATGTGGAGATGGAAAGAATCTGTTCAATCATCTATCCCATCTTTCTGCCAGTTCAGAATTACTCCCCATGATGTTTTTAACATAACTGCTTTTCTCATTAAAATAAAACACATACACACACACACACAAAAGGGGTGGTGATGGGGGAAGAAATACCTAGAAATGGTCTATGAGATTTTCTATCAAAACCTGATTCCTTCACTAAATCTAATGTCTGGTGTTGCTTTGTTCAGATGAGTTCAGCGTGTGCCAGGATGAAGGGTGAAGCCATATTTTCTGGAGGGACTCTTCTACCATCTGCAACACCTAGCAATTGGAAAAATCTGCCCAATATTTGGTTTGCATCTGCATTCTCTTAACTGCATTCAATTTTTCCTCCCTTTGCATGAGACTGAGTAGTTATTCTTCCATGGTACTATTCTATGTGGTTATGGAGTAGCCAACCTGGAAAGAGCTAGAAGTCCCCCCCTGTTTCAAATATTACGTGCAGACTGAGACACACCTTTGCTAAA
Organism: Jacana jacana; assembly: GCA_013400555.1. Lineage (NCBI taxonomy): Eukaryota > Metazoa > Chordata > Aves > Charadriiformes > Jacanidae > Jacana > Jacana jacana. The sequence goes on along the minus strand of VZTM01027991.1, from coordinate 39,819 downwards.
ATAATGGAAATAAGCCATGAATTGAAGAAGTGGTTTGGACGGTGCAGTTATGAAAGAAATCATCCTAATTGACTGTAAGGAAGAGGAGGACACAGACTTTTTTTCACCTCTGACTGAGGATTCCATGAGCCTAATCTTATTTTTTACCCAGTTCAATTTATGTCTTTGTGTTGCAAAATCTGGATCTCCTTTAAACATCTGGTTCAACACTGCAGCCTGCTTTAACCCTAACACAAGTTAGGGGTAAAGTTACCATAAGTTACCATAACCACAAGTTATTGCTCTCTCAGAGTCCAGATGTCCTGAGGTCCTTGCAAGGCTCCTTCATGATGCAGGTATTTGGGACAACACTGTCCATGCAAAAAAGTTCAGGAAACTGAAGACAACACACGTATTACTCAGAACACCGTGTTAACACGGATAAGTAGTAACACATGCAGGTAGCAAGACTTCTCCCTGCTCTCTCTGACATTGATGCTGCAGCGGGACGGGTGTCAGCAAGAGCCTGGCTTCATATGGAGTCCACACATTTCAGCTTTGGGAGACCTCAGCACATGCTGTAGCCACTTTCACACTGCTTGGGTGTGAAACGCTGGTTGTCAGTGTAACATCAGAACTGACGAAGCTGTATTTTGTCAATTTATGGTATCAGAAACTCAAAGCTTCTTGCTCTGCTCATCTCTTGCATCCTCCCAATGAAAGGGAAGAATGTGTGCAGAGAAGAGTCATGCAGCAAGCTGTCACATCACCTTCAAAAGCAATGGCCCACACAAGCAGATTTCCCTACTCTACAGTCTTGGTGTTAAAGACTATTTAATCAAAGGTGGGAGAAAGCAAGAGGGGTGGGGTTTTATTTCCTCCAAAGAAAACACTTCAGCCACTTCCAGAATGGGCCTGAGTTTTGACAGCAGCATCTACCCACAGATACAAGGTATGAATTGCTTAATTATCTGAGAAGATTACAGGAGCCATGTCATGCCTGAATCACCAGCAGTTATTTAAAAAGGAAAATGAAAAATGATTAGCAGCTTCTTAGGAAGGGGGAGATATTCTAGCTTTCTTTCATCTACATATGGGTATTTCTGTGTGTCTCATGGCAGTATTGTGCCCACCCTCGCTGGTGTGCAATGGGCAGGGGCCAAACGAAACCTAGAGCTTGGGCATCATGATGTTAACAACCTTCCAAGGGACAAGAAATAGAAGAAAATAGCAAATAAATAGAAGAAAACATGGAAAACGTGATTTCCTGAAAAAAGACCCAAACCCAACAAGTCAAGTCTTTGGCTTAAAGATGATCATTGTAGCACTAAGTGTCTTTCCTTCCTCTGATTTTATGTTAAAATATATATTTCCAGAACTGCCATGAAAATGAGTAAAACCAGATGATACTCTATTTTGTGCTCTCTCACACTCTGATAAGTTGTTGAGCCCATTAAGGTGACTCTGAACACACAACGTACCTGTTGGATGTCGTGGGACAGTAAAAGTGTCATAGCCTTACTGACGAGCCTACAGTTTTGCACCAGTTGTAAGGCTTTTCTTCGCTGGTGCAATTTTTTCCTCATCAGGAGAGGTAGATGCTATACTGGTACATGATGCCAGTAGTGAAGGCAGAGCTCTCTGCTTGTGGTGTCATCAAAGTAACTCTGTGACTAAAAAAAAAACAGAAATTTGTCTCTTAACATAGTTATAGTGGTAAAAAAACCACATAAAATCCAATTTATAGAGGGGGCATAATTAAGAAATTGGGCTGAAAGCCTCAGAGAACCCCTTCTTGAGATTTCTGGTGTTTTAGGAGTTTTGCAAATATTACATTTGAAAATAGCATTCCTGTAGTATTTGAGTTCCTCCTCTTTCCAATCCCAGTAGATAGCGTGGAAGGGGGTGGAAATTTAATAGCAATATAGCAATAGTTCACTTAATTATTTTGATAAAAAAAAAAAAAAAATTGGGAGCGGGGGCAGCAGCACAGAGAAGTTTCTTCCTTTATTTATTTTTCTTTCTTCTTTTCTCTCCTTCTTTCCCTGCGTCTTTCCTCCCTCCCTCCCCTCCTTCCTCCACCTTATTCCATACCCCTGCGGCCGAATCCCGCTCTNCATCCCGCGCTCCCAGCCTGGGGCGGTTTGAAGGCACGAAATGGCATAAAGGCTTGCGCTGGTCGCGGGCAGGAGGCGCAGCAAAGCCCGTCCCGGGCATAGCCTAGCTCAGAAAGCCAAAAATACGCCAATGTGGGCTGGTATTTCTTCCGCACCCCTTGCCAGCCACCCCAGGGGACATGCCCCTATGCTGCTTCATGGCCCAGTGCCAAGGACATCTGCAAGACTCCTGGGCTGGCTGGGCTCCATCACAAGTTCCTGCTGGTTTTCTTCTTGGGGGAAACAAGGTTGTGTTGGACGTTGTGTTGGCCATGAGGCAGCAATGTGCCCTTGTGGCCATGGAGGGCAATGGTGTCCTGGGGTGCATTAAAAAGACCATGCTCAGTAGCTCGAAGGAGGTCATCCTCTCCCTCTACTCTGCCCTGGTGAGGCCACATCCGGAGTACTGTGTCCAGTTCTGGACTTTCCATTTCCAGGAGGACAGGGATCAACTGGAAGAGTCCAGTGATGGGCTACAAAGATGATCAAGAGACCGGAACACCTTTCCTATGAAGAAAGGCTGAGGGACCAGGGTCTGTTCAGCCTGGAGAAGAGATGCCTGAGAGGGGATCTCATCGATGCTTATAAATATCTAAAGGGCGAGGCTCTTTTCAGTAGTGCCCAGTGACAGGATAAGGGCGGAAACACAGGAAATTCCATCACAACATGAGGAAAAACTTGTTTACTTTGAGGGTGACAGACCACTGGAACAGGTTGCCCAGAGAAATTGTGGAGTCTCCTTCTCTGGAGACACTCAAAACCCACCTGGATGCATTCCTGTCTAACACTGTTTTAGCAGGGGCGTTGCATTAGATGATCTCTGAAGGTACCTTCCAACCCCTACTGTCCTGTGATTCTGTGATTTGAGTTATGTGCACCCAAGTTACAGTGCTGTGAGCTGGGCTGCAAAATAAAAAGTTGATGAAAGCCCAAGTAATCTTGTTTCAACCCAGGCTGGTGCACATGGAGCTTCCGAGACCTTTCCTGGGTTGTGTTCCCACCCGGTGGCCAAGCCCAGGGGAGGCATCAGCCCAGGGAACGCAGCAGGATCCTCAGCGAGGACCACAGGAGGCACTGTGTGCTCTGGCAGCCAAGGTGCTTTCCTGCTGGGCCCACCGAACGGGTGGCAGAGCTCTCAGCTGTCATCTCAGCGTGCCACAACTCCTCCTCTGCAAAACAGCAATTCCTCCCACCCCCTCCCTGCCGCAGCGCAGCGGGCAGCAAACACGGAGCTGTGTGCTGAACTAAATATCACAGAGCTGCTCACTTGGTGAACACTGGCCGTTCTGTGCGTGCAGCGGAGCAGGAGCCTTCAGATAAAAGGTTGTAATCGTGGAATAAAAATATTTTCATCTTATCCCTCTGCAAAATGGAGCCAAGGAAAGGACAGGACTGGCAGGAAAATGCAACTCTGACAACTCTTCCTTCCGTTGCTTGCTTGATGCCACTGCCATCCTTCTGTAATGGCCACAAGCGAAGCTAAGCGAGGAACCAAAACACACTGTGGTGGGGTGCAATTACAAAATTGGTTTTCCTAGAGCGGCTTTGGACGCTTTGCATGGCACATTCGTAGCACGTGCAAATTTGCACGTAACTAAACACAGATTTAGCAGCAACCTCTGAATTGCCTGGATAGGCTCCAAGTGACAGTCGCATCTAAGCAATGGGATGGTCAGCTTAAATTTGTTAAAAATACTTGATTTCTAGCTGTGGTGGTTGGTCAGGTATTACCCATTTTGCCTGGCATCAATCTAGGACCAAGTATTTGGAGCTGGCTGTGAAGGAAACGCGCTTTAATGTTTGACAAACAAGCAGCTGTGCTTGTTTGAAGCCGGTCAGCAATTTGGAAGGCTAAAGCAGTCCCAGAATAGGGATTCACGAGTGCAGGTGCACTGCTCAAAGGTGAATGACGGATGAAATTTATTACAGGGATATAAAAAGGTTACCTGGATGATAGGACTGGTCATAACACCTTCTGGAACAAAAATTGTTCCAGACTTCTTTTCTGATTTGAATCTCAAACTGTTTCAAGCAGCTAAAATAAAATGCAGGGCAGTGAGCAGGAGATTTATTTAGGAAAAAAAATATTTACTGAAAAATCATTAAGGTTTTTCCTAACTTATTTTTTCAGTCTTGAAATTTCATCAATATTTAGACTTTGGAAATGAAATTAAAGTAGTTCTACACTTGCAATAAAAAAGGTGTGTGTGTGAGTTATGTTTTTATTGCATTACTATATATGCTTTCTGTTTTCCTGGACTACTTGGCCCCCTTTGTTAACCTGAGCGTCATGTGTTGAGAGTAATACGAAAATTCTTTTCTCAATAGAATTGCTGATACATTCATGCTCAGGAGTCAGCTTCTTATTCACTCATTTCCTGATGTAGCAAGTTCCTCCTGTGCTTGAGACCCACCACGTTGGTGGGAAACATCCTGATCCTTTAGGAGCTTCTGTAGGAAGACCCAGTTGAAACAGCGGAGTACATGTTCAAGCAAGGGCTGCTCATGTGAGTAAGGATCTGAGTCATCAAAGCCCAAAAGGACGGGTAAGGAGGAGGAAGCTGTTTTATCAAATGCCTGGTAGTGGGAGATGGAAATACATAACCCAGATGAACAGGCTGATTTCATGGAGAACATATGCACAGCAGTTGTGCTAAATTGGGTGGTGTTATTTGGAAAGCACAACAGAAAAGACAAGACACATACGGAGAGCTCAGAAACACAGATGCTCCGGAGCAGGATGTTGAGGTGGGTACATGAAATCACAGAGGTGCAAACAGTGTTCGTTCTCCATCTGAACCATCTGAAAGCGGAGTGTTTTAGCATTAAAAAAAAAAAAAAAGAAAAGTGAGGTTTTTCAGGTGTGGCAGCAGTGCATGTGGTGCACGAGCTGGTGACATAGCCACCATTGAGGGCAGCTACTTCTGGGCAGTGGGATCCCTTCCACCATCCCTGCTTCCTGCGTTGGAATCAGGAAGGCACATTTCAGGCCAGTCTCTCTGCTGCTGATTTTTGTCTGCTGTGTAGCAAAAGTGACATGCTGCAGAGAGCAGCTCACACCCCAGCTTGAGGGCTGCTCACCCTGGTAGGGGGTCCACCAGCCTGCTGAGGCCGCCAGGCCAGGCGAGTTGGATGCTCATATCTTCTACCACGCTTCGTCTTGATCAAGGTTATGATGAAATGGGTCCTCGAGCCTCAAATATGCCGTGGGGGTAACTTGATATCAATGTGCAGCTGCACCGATCTCCTGGAAGGGGGCGAGTTGCACATTTTGCAATTAGGGTGAGCTAATTGCATGCGCGCGGGCAGTTGCCACAGCTCAGCTGATGGGCGGTAACCTACTAAACCACCGTAACGCGAGCGCTTTGAGTCATGAAACCATACCCAAAGTGTTTGCAGACTCAGGCCCTGAGAACCCATTGCCCTCCCATTCCGTTGCACCATCATCTTGAGGACAAGGAGAGGAATTGAAAACCCGCGCTGTACAGTCCGACGCAAGATGAAGTTTCCCCAGGGATTCTTAAATTTCTAGCCCGAATTTCAAAGAATTTAACAGTGTTTTCTTTTTAAATGACCTTGAATCAAAATACTCATTTTAAGTGGGAATGTTTGGGAAAGAAAGAGTTCTGGAAATTTTCAGGATAAACACTAGTTCTTGTATAAAAACATGAAGAGTCATATTCAGAAGGCCTAAATTCCCCCTAAGTCTCTGAGTTACCTGTTAGGGATATCTGCAGGCTTACAGCCATGCAGAAGGGAACCTGTCCAATTTGGTGGAACAGTGGCCACAGTATTTTTTTCAGCCGTAATGTACTTTTAATCTGCAGCACTTGCTAGTTACTTAGAAGCTTGAATAGAAAATTACCTGCCAAATGCCTTTGTTCCTCTGTACTTGGTCATGAATTTTGTGTGCACTTGCATGTGACTGGGCAAAGAGAGTTGAAATCAGCATGTTTGGAGGGTTTTTTGCAGAGCCTTCCTAATGCCAAACTTGTTAACAAGGCTGATGATGTGATCTTTGACCTGGAGAGCACAGCTCAGATTCTGGCCCTGGTGAAGTCAGCGGGATCTTGCTATTGATCTTCAGACCATGATTTCAGTGCACTGAGCTGGATCCAAGTGAGGGGTATAGAGAGTCCTTTTCTTTCAAATGTCTCTTTTCATGAAACTGGAGATAAAACATTTGTGCTCGGGGCTAACACCCTGCTAAAGGAACTGGAACACAGACCCTGGAACAGGGTGATTGCATGTGAGAGCGGTTTGAATGAACTAATAAAACAACTGTAGAAAGTTGCCTAAACAGTGGGAAATAAAGAAACAGCCCCTCACAGCCAGGACGAGAGGGGTCTGGGCTCCAGTGGGTGGCTGTCACACTAAGGTGGGGGGGTGGCATCACTTTGTGCTCTGCAAAGCAGAGGGACCTCAGGGCTGCAGCTACGTGCATCCAGGTTTCCTCTCTTGGCTTCTCTGTTGTTCATATACCTCTCCTCCTAGGGGATAACAGAATCACACAGTACCCCAGAATGGTAGGGGTTGGAAAGGACCTTCAGGGTTCACCTTCAGCAGGTTGGACCTGAACACATTCAGGCAGCTTTTGAATATCTCCAAAAAAGAAGACTCCACAACCTCTCTAGGCAGCCTGTTCCAGAGCTTTGCAACCCTCGAAGTAGCATTAGAAAAACAGTCGAAAGACTCATTTCCGAGGACTTCTTCAGACCCCTGTCCCTCCGCTATAAAGAGTGGTGCCAATGACAGTAGATACACACTGACTAATGTGGGGAGGACCGCACGACACCTTTGTGTGTATCCTGTCTGTTTGCTGCTTGCTGTTACGCTCAGTGTTGCCCTGGAGATCACAACATTTCAGCAAACACCACCGTGTTCTGTTCCCAATGGAGCCCTTTCCCCTCTTCCTGTGATGGAGGGAGTCACACTTAAAAGAATTGAAAAAAAAAAGAAAGAGATATCTGGTGCTGGCCTGACCTTTGTGCTTTTTCTTCCCATTTCTAAATGAATTCTAAGCTGAAACATCCTGTGCAAAACTTCAATCCAGTTGAGTTGTCTGCATTTGCACTGGGAACCAGTGAATAAGTGTTTTTAGGTAGCCTTAATTATAGCTGTGAGAATGACACCAGTGTAACATTTAAAGTGTGAACATAAAATATGGCAAATCAATCAGAGTATGGAACCACACTCGGAAAGTATTCAGCTGATGATGTTCATGATCACACATTAAAAAAAAAAAAGAAAAAAAGAAAAAAAATCACATGTGGAAATTCACTCCTCCAGCCAATGGAAAGTGATTCTTTTCTATCTCGTAGTCTACAAGATTCCCTCACCTACTACCCAAATCACAGTTAAAAGGAGCTTAATTTATTCCTTTGAAAAAAAAAAAAAAAAAAGGAAAAAAAAAAGTTTTACAAGCCGTTATTCCTGCTCAGCAATCACACAGACATTAAATCTTATTGCAAAAAGAGGGGTGGAATGCCTCTTCTCAGCATTACAGCTGCAGCTGTTTGACAGAAGTAAGTGACTTCATAAACCCTCCTGATTTGGCAGTAGGAGAGCGGAGTTTTATGCTGTCTGCTGCACAGTCACAGGGGCCGAGAAAGCTCTGCAAAGCAATCTTCACAAATGTTTCACCTCAGTTTATAAATACCTTTGCTTCACCGTGTTAATGCCTCTTTTGCTTTGCTTTCCATTCACCTCCACTGGATCATCTACCAAGACCTTTTATTGCTTTAACGTGATTGATCCCACCGGTCCCACATATTTCTCTTTCTTTTTTTTTTTTTGGAAGATACTACACCTTCACCTTTCCAGTGGTTTGTTGGCTTATTATGGTAAAATGCAGTAACGATTTAGCAGGCTGTCTTTATTTGCAGCGTGATCAGGCTGTATACCTTCTCATGAAAGAGTTCATAGTTAAGCACTACATTTTCTCTGTCCCTCTCAAGTGTCAATGCCATAAAGAATTATTTGAAACCACGTTTTCCTGAGCTGTGATGAAAGTGGAGAGATTTCTGATAGTTGCCTTCTCAACCTCCACCTTTCTGTATTCATTTTGAGACCTTATTATTTAAAAATGAATTTCTGTTCCTCCAGAGCAACTTCTGGAGATGTTCCCATCCCTCATTAATAAGACTTTGGTATGAGTTTGATATGAGAAGGCTATTCAGTACTTTGCAGAAACAGCATCTTCATTGGGAAGTCTTCACTGATGTAAAGTCAGCAGGAACTCTTGCTACAGTAAAATCTCCAGGATTCAACTTTCCAGTTATCTGTTATTTTTATAGGATCATTACAGCTCATGGGCCTTTTTCATTCCTTGGCCGAGCAGCCTCCAGTTTCACATTGCCAGGAGATCTCGCAGGATTTGTCTCAGAGCAGATTGGACTGGGATATAAGAATCTGAGGGAGAAACTGCCAATGAACATATGAGTTTCTCTATGATGGTCTTCAAGCACTGATGGGCTTCATGTAAGTCTCTCTCAAATTGTTGTCCCTCTCTTTGTAAAGCCATATGACTACAGATGTTTCTAAATTCAATGCTATCCTAAAAGCAAAAGCAAAAACAAGTGAGTGAAAAATAATGCTCCCTGATTTTTCTGAGCATGATTTTCTAAGCAAAAACTTCCTAATCATGAATGCTCATCTCTTATTTGGTGCAACTGAAGGTGAAACACCTTCAGTTTTGAGATACATGTAGCATAACCATTAAATACTGCTGCAAGCTGTCTTGGCAGGAAGCCTTTGGTAGCAGTTTCACCTACTCTCTTTTAAGGAGTGCTTTATTCCCCAGGCATCAGCAATTATTTTTTTTAATTGTGTTTCTACCAGACAGACCTTTTGTAGCTGTCCTCAAGCAATTCAACACCCCCTACCCTGACAGGCAAGGGTAGGACCTCAGGCATATGTTATATCCAGATGTCTCTGGAGAGCTCCCAATGGCCCCCAAGGGGACTTTGTGACAGCAGCCCTCACTGAAGCATCACTTCCATGCAATGTCTCTTCTCTGTGATGTGTCTGAGATTAGCAGTGAGGCAGGTGACCTCAACAGCTCTGCCGGTTGCACACCATAACAAATTATGAATACTTCCCAGTCCCTCAGGTGTGGCATGGCTGGCAGCTTGAGAAGTGCTGCTCTAACACCTGCCTGTGCTAAAGAAATGCTCTGCGTGGGGCAAATGCATTCCTCAATTCAGTCAAACCAACATTGTATGATGCAGCTCACAGAAACTGCTGCCTGCTGTGTTTAGAAAATATCTCAGTGGAGGCAGTTTTCCCCTGAGGGCATCTAGCGCTGCTGGCTGTAGGACCTTGCCTACAGTAGGGGCAACTTTCTGCTTGCCATTGAGCATGGGTTTATGAGCTCTGTAAGGGGGTGCACATCTACTGTGCCCATTTACACAACTACTTAAAGAAAACATTCCCCTCTACCCTCTTCTGCTCCTTCCCCTCCCTAAAAGAGGGGTAGGAGCAGATGGTAGAGGCAAGAGCTTTAACTTGCAATGGTTGCCCAGCCTGGTTTGCTCCAGGAAAGGGCTGTGTCAGCACAAAGGGAGGAGTATCTCAGTGCTGGGAATGAGCACTTGGAGGGGAAGAGGACAAGACATCTTCTGGAAGCAGGATCAGCCTCTGTCAGCCTAAACTTTATGTGCAATCATGGTCTCAGTCACAGTCTATGCCTTCATAGAATGAATCATAGAATCACATAATTGGAAGGGACCTTAAAGATCATCAAGTTCCAACACCCCTGCCATGGGCAGGGACACCTCCCAGTAGAGCAGGTTGCTCAAAACCCCATCCAGCCTGGCCTTGGACACTTCCAGGGATGGGGCACCCACAGCTTCTCCAGGCAACCTATTCCAGTGCCTCACCACCCTCACAGTAAAGAATTTCTTCCTGATACCTAGGAATGAGGTCCCATGCACAATGAACAAGCTGTCCAGGACCAGCTGTAGGGCAAGGGGCAACTGTCACATGTGGTACACACCAGATTTTGGCACCTTTTCCCTCCTTCACTTGATGTATTTACTCTTTCAGTTGGTAGCAGCCTGTGCTTTTAGCTGAGAGGAAATTGAGTTTTAATGTTATTCTTAAAACCATGAAGGTTCAAACTTATTGTGGTTTTTACCTTTGTTATTAAAAACAACAAAGAAACCAGTTTTAAAACCTCCATTTCGCCTAGAAAATCCCAGCTTCATAATGGTAACAGCAAAAAGGATTTACAATTGAAGGATTAAAATGCGGGTTAACATCAAACTGGTGCTTAATGACTGCCCCAGCCACCAAACAGAAGGCATTTGTTATGGAAACACTGAAACTAACCACCCAACACCATTCTTGGGCCCTTAGGTATTGTATGATAGTGGTTGTGGGTCTGCTGTGGGCAAGGTGAACTCATTGCTTTGGTACGTCCCTGTGCCCTAAAGCCAGGGAGTCCTGAGTCAGGAGGTTAGCTGAAAAGCAGCCTTTTTCACATATATTTCCAAAGTTTCCTTTTTCAGAAAGATTTTGATGTTTCCTTTGAAGGTCACCTTTCAAATCTGTTCTGTAAAGTTGCCTTAGGTATAAAATCCTTACTCAAATATATTAAAAGGTCAAATAAATTGCACTAAGTAAACAAGCCAGCTGTGCTAGCTTTCGCAGGTGTCCAACACATGGGAGCTTTAGGATACATGACAGAGAATAAAAACTTGACTTATCTCTCTCCTTTCAGTAAAAGTGGGCTGTTACTTACTGGAGGAAAAGAAAAAAAATTCTGAGTAAAAATTCTTTCCATTTTAACTTCAGGAAATAGGGCCCTTGTGAGCTGAACTGATAGAAAGCAACAGCTCCTGTGGTACTTCGCCATTTAACAGAAGGTAACAGGAATATTTTCAGGGTTTTGATTTTAACTGTTTTCAGTTGCAGGACAGGAGGAGATCCTCCCTGCAGCTTTCATTTGTCAAGATCCATATGTTTAGACAGATGAGTTAATAAAGAACCTCCCCCAGAATAAAAAGCATGGCCTACTAGTTTCAAGGCTCTCTAAATTATTAGAGAGCTATTCAAGGCTTAAAATTTTCCACTGCTCCAGGTCTGTTTCATGCAGTTGTCACTCAGTGGTAGTCTGAAGTTTCAGGATGTTTCTGATGGCCCAGCTTTTATTTTTGAACCTTAACATAAAATTGATACTATTCACCAAGTTGCTTTGCATTTATGGAGAGGCCACTTTTATAAAGGTTTCCTTAGAGAAGATAGGAACTGCTTTCTTCCATCTTTTATTTTATTCGGAGATGCCAACCTGACCCATCAAACAGATTCCTCCAGCTGGCTGTTACAGACAGCTGCCTTTTTCTTCAGCTCAGATTTTAGACCCCGGCTCACTGCCAACCCTCAACATTTTTTGTTAATCTCTGTGTGCCCTGGTAGACAAAATTTCCACTGAAGGTAGAGTGGCAGTGGTGCTGGATGCTCTCCATGATCGGCGGGCCAAAATCTGGGAGTCGGGGCTGGAGTGCCAGAGCTCCTAATGTCCATTCCTGGTAATTCAGTGCCTCCACCCCTACTGACCTATTTTATATTTTTCCAGTATAAATTCTCAGGATAGCTCAACTTCTGGAGGAATATAACGATCATTTTAGAAAGTGATTCCTGTGGTATTCCTTGGGCACATGACAGCCTAAGCCCGAGATTTTTTTCCCAGAGGCTCTGCATGTGGTCAGTGGGGAGCAACAAGGAGAGTTTATCTGACCCATCTTAGATGACTTTTATAGGATGAACTGAATCCGGAGTGCCTCTTTCTCCCTGATGACCCTAAAGGGAACAGAGCACGAGCAGCTCAATCTTTGGGAAACCTCCGTGGGGCAGATGAGTCCCACCTCAAGTCTATATCCATCTCTCACCTGCTGTTTCCTAAAACAGTTGCTTTTGGAAGATGTCTCCTAAGACATGTACCGCTGAGAATGGTGGAGTTGCTAATAATTCCTTGCAAAGTTACTATTCCTGTGGAAAAATAAATAAATAATACATATATATCCCCCAAGCGTAGTTTGTTCTGCCGTTTGCTGCTGCAAAGCCTCTTTCTAACACAGCGGGTGCAGACGCATGAGGAGGGCAGCGCTATCGTATTAACAAAATGGAACCGCCTAAGCATATCTCTGCTGAGCTTCCAGAAGGATCTTAGAGGCAATTCCTCACTTGAAGGACTTCAAATTGTCCGTTTGCCGGTATTTAAAAAAACGTCCGCACAAATGAGTACGGATGCCGACAGCTTGCAAATAACTTTATGGAGGGTGAGGCAATTTTTTCCAGGATCGCTCTTCATATTAATTACTTTAAAAAATGTACACTCCAAGCTATTACATCCAGGAACAACTTCATAATATCAGTGGCTGCAAAATGAAAAACGTGCACGCTGGCACATTTGTTCAATCTGTGGTGGCAAGCAGGGACTCTGCTGCTGTTTTATGTGAATTCTAATGAAAGCAATTTATCTCATTTCCGTCACCCCTAAGCCATCATTTATGAATCAGTCTTCACATCTCTCATGTAAGGAAGAACAAGTCACTTTGGTACTGAGGACTGATCTCTTGATTTGTATTGGCAAATCAGCCACCAGAAAACAAGCTTATTAACTACCATTAGGAATGTCATCTCGCAGCAGCCACCCATTCCATATTCCTCCCCTGAAATGTGCAATTCCCCTGGGTGAAGAGCCCCAGGTTTACCCTGTGCTGAGCAAGCAGCAGAGATGCCCGTCTGCACCAGCTCTTGCTGCTCTTTTCCTGAGGAGCGGGACACCTCCAGGTCTTCGGTTCACCTGTGGCCAAAGTCAGCTATGCCCGATGCTGTGCTGTTGTTTGGCCTGCAATGACCTTGTGGTTTCTGTTTTGTCCCCCAGGGATGGGTCTCAATATAGCAGGAAAACAAAGGCTGCAGCTGGCAGCGCTATGGGCAGAAGCGGTGCACCAGCTCCCTGCCTGCCTGTGGGAAGCCTGACAGGGCTGCCTTCATGCCATCACTTGATGTGACTCACTCTTGGTACAAATACAGGTTGGGTGGAGAATGGATGGAGAGCAGTCCTGAGGAGAAGGACATGGGAGTGCTCATGGATGAGAAGCTCAACATGAGCTGGCAGTGCACACTGGAAGCCCAGAAAGCCAACCACATCCTGGACTGCATCAAAAGAAGCGTGGCCAGCAAGTCATGGGAGGTGATTCCACCCCTCCACTCTGCACTCGTGAGACCCCACCTGGAGTACTTTGTCCAGATCTGGAGTCCTCAACATAGAAAGGACATGGAACTGTTGGAATGGGTCTAGCGGAGGGGCATGAAGATGATCAGAGGGCTGGAGCACCTCTCCTATGAAGACTGGCTGAGGGAGCTGAGCTTGTTCAGCCTGGAGAAGAGAAGGCTCCAGGGAGGTATTACAGCAGCCTTCCAAGATCTGAAGGGAGCCTACAGGAGAGCTGGAGAGGGACTCTTTGTCAGGGAGTATAGTAACAGGACAAGGGGTAATGGCTTTAAATTGGAAGAGGGGAGTTTTGGATTAGATACTAGAAATAAATTCTTTATTGTGAGGGTGGTGGAGCACTAGCACAGGTTGCCCAGAGAAGTTGTGGATGCCCCAGTGTTCAAGGCCAGGCTGGATGGAACTTTGAGAAACCTGATCTAGTGGGAGGTGTCCCTGGGATGATCTTTAAGGTCCCTTCCAACTCTGACCATTCTGTGATTCTACGATAATTGTCTCTGGGCTGATTTCACAGCAATGTGCCGTTTTAGCCCAAAGGGAGATCCAGAGCAAGAGGGCCACAGGTGGATGTGCGGGTCTGCCGATGCTGCTCCTTTTGGTGAGGAGCACCAAGCCTGCTTCTTCAGCTTTCTTCCTCTGCACCGGGCAGGGTAGGAGCACCATAGCACAGGGGCAGGAGAAACTTGCACAGTCAGAAGTTTTTTTATTACCCCGCCCTGCCAATCTGGCACCTTTTAAGGACAGTATTTTCTTTTCCCCCTTAAAGAAAATATCATGGCTGTTTTGCAAATGGGATGGCTATTTTAACTACTTAGCGTGATTTATATTCCATTCCCTGCTGGCTGCCGCCGAGATTGGCCCAGTCCAATTGGCTAGACATTTCTGATTTAGTATCGTCCTCGCGACCCCTCGGTAACTTCGGCGCGGGAGACAGGATGTTATCAAAAAGCCAGAGTAATGCATAGCTGCACCTGAGCACAGCCAGGGCAAGCCACACACTGCTATTTTGGGAAAGCTTTTATACCTTCTATTTTTCCTTTTCAAATGCACTCACGTTGTTGCTTAAAATACAGAATCTCTGCTAAAAAAAAAAAAAAAAAAAAAGAAGTAAATGAAATGGGCTGTTGTGTTCGCCTTGGCAGTGTGTAATTAGGGGAAGGAGAAAAAGCGGACATTATACATTATTACAGGGCGTCTTTGTGGAGGCAGAAGGGGTGAGGAGTTTGCTTGTGGGTGCAATGCCAGTAAAGAGCTGGTTGGGCAGTGGGGAGATGTGGTCGCCAGGGCCCTGGGACTGGGAAGGAGAGAGAGGATCCTTGCCCATCCTCATCTTCACGCAGACCCTTTGGCCAGTAACAAAGCACTTGCTGTTGCTAGCAACAGATTTGCTTCCAATTCTTGTGAGGTGTCACTTTTCATCAGAACTTAATACCCACCTTTTAATTGCTGAGAGCTACCACTGATTAATGAGCACTGGGGCGCAGCAGAAAGAGTTGTTCCTGGTACCTACAGGGGAGGGGCTATTTCAGTGTTGTCTTTCCTATTCCTTGAATCTATCTTTCCTTAGCTTATGTCTATCTGTTTTGGGACCATTTTATAGAGTGATTTTTTGAACCAATTAATCTGATAAACCAACACTGATACCATGAACCAGTGTAACAAGGAACAACCCCAAAACAAATGGAAGATAGGAAAGTGAGGATTGTCAAAAAGGAAGTGAAAGAGACATAACCATAGCAATAAATGAGAAGTATCAAATACTGTCTGCTAGCATGAGTGAGTGTCTCTGAGATATAAACCCAGAGCTTTCCTTCAAAAACACTGAGTGGAAGAACGTGCTACAGAGGGATGCCATTTTCAAGGGACCTTAGCCAACTTGTTGGCTTAGAGCTTATATTTAAGGGCTTGTTCATCTGAATTTATGAAGAGGTTATAATATAAATGGATCCCTTGGAATCCAATTTACTTCAAAATCAAATCTGCAGCAGTGAAACTACTCGCAATTAAAGGGGTTGGTTATCCGTGACGAAGGGCCTGAGGAAACGTAGAGCAGAATTTATGTAACCTCATTGTAGAAGGGAAGGGGGAAAGTCCCAGAGCTCAATGGGCCATGATAATGGGTTTTCAGTGAAAAAAAGACCTAACTTAGCTTCAAGTAGAATTGGAAAATCAGAATCCAAAGTGAACTGTATTCCCAGTGGTACCTAAGCACATGCCTTCATCCAAGTAGATATTAAAGTACTTCTGGGAAAGAAGAGGAAGAAAATAAAATGTTCATTGAGGTGGCTGTATTTCATCAAGCTAGCATTTCTTTGTACAAAAAAAACCCAATGTCATTAGCCTTGTTTATTTTAAATTACGAGCAATGATGAGGTCTTCCTGGAAAACTGGTATTGCAGAAGTGCAACCAGTCACTGTACCCTCATTTTTGAGGAATAACATCTAACACTTTCATTTGACTTCTAACACACCCTCATATGTCATGCATAGCTTCTAGTATCGCCCCTTCCATCTCTGGGTGCATTTATTCCTAGTGGACTCTTAGATGGATATTCCTGGAGACTGAAAATATTTAGACCTAAATGCTCAAAGGTCACTTCTGATTTTAGGTGACTCAGATGACGGATAAGTTTTATCTTGGACTTGATTTTTAACAAATTGTGGACAATCACAAAGCCAGCTGGACTCAATACATTGATCCAGCACATGTGAAAACAGTATCTTGCAATATCTCAAATTCATCACCAAGCTACTGAGAAACCAGAAGCCACAGCAAAATTTTGTTCACAAATATATATCCACCAGATGAGACTTTAAGTGCTTATGTGTTTTCTGCTTCAGTATCCCCCAGCTTGCCACATTGTGCTGGTCAGTGCTGGGAAGGTTGGCATAAAAATATAAGAGCGGATTCTCGCTTCAGCTCAGCAGTTGGTGAATACTACTAATGGAATTTCTCTGCCATGCACCTTTGGTAGTAAAAATAGGATAAGAGCTGCCATCTTGTTCTACATCATACACCCACGACTCATCGTAAGGTAAAGACCTTTTGGGCAATGGCAACGTAAACTGACTTGGAACAAGACATGAGGCATATTGGACTCAACAACTAAGCCCATGAACTGCAGGCCCATACTTAGGCTTTTTCTTAAACGTCTTCCTGAGGAAATATGCGCAATCACCATAATTATCAGTAAATTGAGGCTTTTTTCATATATATGCTCATTGGGTCTCATACACTGGATATATAGTGGGTCAATCTAGAACAGCCACAGGCTCTGCAGGTTGGTCATGTTTCATTTGCAGGTTACTGGTCAACTCGGCATCATGTCTTGGTTTTTGGCTCTTATAGAACTGAAGAATAGCTTTATAGTTTAAGACTTTATGGGTATTTATACAAATTTAGACTTATAAAGCTGGCTTCTGAAAAAGCTCTAAATAATATTTCCAGGCAAATCAGCATGTCAGTAAGATTTTATTCTGCCAAAAGTGTTTTTATTCCCTGAATCCTTGTGATGCAACTACACTGAACTGTCAATAGCTTTCTGTTTTGCAGACTGTAGGCTTAAATTACTTCAGTGAAAATTAATGTAAATGAAACTCTTCCAGTCTGCATGGCATGACCCAGCATGTGCAATTATGGGTGCAGTCCACTGCCCTTTTGCCAAAAGCCCGAAATAGGTGTGCTCCTGTCTCTTTCTTACTTACTTTTGGGTGGAGAAAAAGAGGATGCTGCTGTAGGAGAGGGAGCAGGAGAGTCTGTTCTACTTGTACAAGCAGGGAAGTTGCTTCTACTAGTCGGGACATCTTGCTGCGCAGAGCCATCTCTCGTAGTGTCTCATGCCTTGCCAGCCCTGGCTGGGCCAGCCTCTCTGACCTGGACTCATCTGGGTTGAGAGGAGATAGGTTTCCACTTTCTTCTCCTTCCTTAGGCCTTTTCCCTAGGGCTTTTCTCTCTTCCTGCAGCTTCTGAGCCCCAACAGGCTTGGACACCTCTGTATCCTCTCCTGGGCTGTGCGAAGCTGTGCCAGACCTGCTGGTGCTGGAGGCTTGGGTGTGGGAAGGTTGTGGGGGGCTGAGCAGAGAATGGGGGGCTGCAGCAGCCCGGAGGGTGCAGAGAGCCCCTGCTTGGTGCCTGATGGACACAAGCAGAGCAGCTGGACCAGCCATCAGCCTTCCCACATCCCTTCCTACTCTAGACCCACAGCCTGGAGTGGGAAGGGAAGATTTTTAAACCCTGTTTGGCCCCTTCCCTCCCTCTTTCCTCTTATCTCTGGATCCGCAGTGGGTGGCCACCCACCCCACAAGCTTCTCCAGCCCCCCCCGGCTGGCTTCAGCAGGTTGAAGCCTGAAGGTCCAAGGAGGGACAGGCGGGTGGGTGCAGAGCTCAATGCCACAGAGTCTTTTGCACAGGGCGGTGTAAATCCTCCCCTGGTCACAGCTGGGAGCGGGCTTGCCAAGGCTGGCCCGTTCAAGGGGGTGGGGTGCATCTTGGAGTCAGCCCTCCAGGGGCTGCATTATAAAGCTCGCTGCTGAAGGATTTTACAACCTTTTTCAATGTGTAATTTAAAAGGAGAGAAAGGGCCAGGAGCAAACCCTTTCATTCCAAACCCCTCCCAGTTTCGGGGATGTTCGGCCGGATCTCGTTGATGCTCCAGCATCTGGTGCCAGGTGCCTCCCAGTGACACCCACAACAAGAGAGAGAGACCTCTGGAAACACCCTGCAGGGTCTGGCCATCAGGTTTTCCACCATAAAGCTGTGGCTGTAGATAAGTCCAAACTTCTCAGCCTAGCCTCAGATTTATTACTATTACTATTAGTATTGTTATTATTGTTCACAACCCCAAAATGCATCAAATGCATCCAAACCTGTCAAGCTTACAGTACCGCATTTGAAGCACGGAAAAAAAGAAGAAGAAAAAAACCCAAACTCAAGTAGGAAAACAGTGGGTTGGAAACGGGAAGGCTGAATGAGCCCCACCTGAAATAACTCCAAAAAAAGGCATTTCTAGCTTTGGCAAGTTAGCCAGAAGGATCCTATATGTTTTTGTATATGGTTCCCAGAGGATTTAAAACTGTAAGATTTGATGCTAAACCTATTTCTGTGCTGCAAAACCAGGGACAGCTGTACAAATATTTGCTGTTTTTAATTAAACCTAACATTGCTACTTCCTTCATTTAAGTTAGGTCAAAGGACTGGCAATTTTATGCTTTGATAGATGAAGAAAAACAGTTGTGGGTGTTGTGTTTTAGAAATATGTTATAAAATAAGAAGTCTGAGGGGAAAGGCCTCAGAGGCTATAATAGCTCTACTCTTGTCCTTTCTTCTCAGAGGTGTTTTCCTTGTCAAATATTTTGCCTTATCCATATAGCAACTGTTTCTACTGTAATTCTGCTCATTATTTTTCCTTGAAAGACTTTTTTCTAAAATTTCCATTTGCTCCCCAGTTAAACTTTACGATAGCATTCTCTCAGCTTTGTGTTCATTATAAATGTAGATAATTCGGTTTTGTCAGGAAGAAATGAAGAGGGACATGCCTGGTCCCACTCTCTTTGGACCACCCTACATTGCCTCAGTCACCCTGCAGAACATCTCACAGCAATTATCATAGATTCATGGAATCATAGAATGGTTAGAGTTGGAAGGGACCTTAAAGATCATCCAGTTCCAAGCCCACTACCATGGGCAGGCACACCTCCCACCACACCAGGTTGCTCAAAGCCCTATCCAACCTGGCCTTGAACACTCCCAGGGATGGGGTATCCACAACTTCTCTGGGCAACCTGTCCCAGTGTCTCACCACCCTCACAGGAAAGAATTTTATTCTAGTATCTAATCTAAATCTTCCTTCTTCCAATTTAAAGCCATTGCCTCTTGTCCTGTCGCTACACTCCCTGACAGAGTCCCTCTCCAGCTCTCCTGTAGGCTCCCTTCAGATACTGGAAGGTTGCTATAAGGTCTCCCTGGAGCCTTCTCTTCTCCAGACTGAATAAGCCCAGCTCCCTCAGCATGTCATAATTCTCTCTGGAGTAGCACTGGTGGTTCTCCTGCTGCTCACAACAGGGCTTTGCTGTCACTGTCTCTTCCAAGATTAGGTGTATTGATCCCATCTCAGGGCTACAGATAAACAGTTCAGAGTCTCAATTTTCAGTCACACAGCAAAGACCAAAGAGTGACAAGCTGCGACTAGTAGGGGAAAGTTCTCATTTCAGCTCCATGCGTGGTCTGCTGCTTGTCCTGCAGCAATTACCTCAGTCTTCCACTATGGGAAACAAGGATAATGATAAAGTTCTTTGTTACTATTATCAACATTAGCATTATATTACTACTATCATCATCAGGTGTTTTTGTTTCTGTTGTTGCAGTGCTGAGAATTAGTATTGATTTAATATTCCTTCCTATAGGGTACTCTCAGACTAGCCTGGCATCAGTGCAAGACCTGTGCCAGGCACTCAAAACAAGCTGCAAATAAGGTAAAAAAGCAGAGAAGCAGGTACAGGAATGTGGAGAAGAACACACAGATTTGCAGTTTATCAGCTTGCTCACTTTCTAATTGCTAGAAATATGGTCTGCTTAGGTGGTCTGAAATTTTAGGGTGGATTAACATTTTCTAATACTTTTTTTTAAATACAAAAACATAAAAACCTCCAAATCCTCTAACAAACCCTTATCAGGAATTTTCTGAAAGAAATATTGTACATAGACAGCTGCAAAAATGAGAAGTGGAAGTCTGTCTTTATTTCCAACATTTGCCTCCCTATCTACTCATTGTTTATCTGTGTACCACGTTAAGCCTTGAACATATTGAACCATTGGTCAAATAGAGAGTAAAGCAAGAGGAGATATATCACAACTTAATGCTAAAGAAATCATATGCTGTGACATCTGCCTTCGTTACCTCTAGTGCTTATCACCTCATAACTAAAACCATGACAGAATGTATCTGTTAATTGTTTTTAATGGGGTTCTGGTGTGTATCCATAAATCCAGAGGTTCTCTTCCTGATACAGCTGTTGTCCCATCTACTTTGCCAAGTATGTCTGAAGGGACAGAAATGGATATAGGAGCTTTTGCCCCCCTCTCCAGCACGTATAAGGAAAAGCCAAGTTTGTCCTTACTGTGCTTCTGCTATAATTGAATATATTTTTACAGTCAATGAGTTTTTCTCAATGAGTTAACCATCCTTTCAGAAAAATGAGATGAATAGCTGCTTATTTTAATCTGGCAGCACTTTGAGCAAATACAGCATTTTTTCTGTCTCGTGTAGCTCAAGGCTACAAACCCAAAGAGCAAGAAAACTCCTCTTTCCCCCCCTCTCCACCTCTTCCAGAATGAAAGTCAAGGTTTTGTGGGATTCAGCACAATCCATGGGATTTATGTTGCACCTGTTGAATTCTCACAAGAAATATCCATTAAAATATTGTGACTTTGGAAGGAACATCGGAAATCTGTGGGGAGACTCGAGCTCCGTGGCTTTTCTGCACCTGCAGCGGTCTGCCGTCCCAGCTCGGTGCCTCTCGGATGAGGAGGGGCTGCCGGGCCGATGCCACGCGCCGCTCCGTCTACCCTCGGCGCTCAGGGAGAAGCCCATTTCCCCCATCTGCGCCGTGCTCGCTATTTCTTGTTTGAGTTGGCACCCGCCGTCAGTATCGGGACGATGAGGCCATACAGACGTAGTGCAGGAGCATTTGGTGGTACGGATTTGGAATGCTCTCACTGCCCTCGAGTGTCTGGATTGTGAGGGGGAAAGTGGAGGCTGAGACCTTGTAGCAGTCAGCTCCAAAGCCCAATCAAACCTGACAGTCATTTTTAAAAAGCTCAAGTGACTCTGATTCCCCAGCTGGTGACAGTGGGATTTACCAGGAACGGTTGGGTTCTGCACTGCTGTTGGTTGCTGCTGTTGCTGTTTGCATATTACAGTGCTGGTGGGATAGCCCTGCTGGAGCAGGACCTTAGGGAACACCCAGGCTCAGGAGAGACCGCATGTCCAGGAAACCTGCTACACATATTCCCAGACTGTGTTTTTCTAATTTGAACTTGACAAGGTTGTTCTACTCACCTCTTTTTGCTTTTCTTCTTTTTAATGTAAAGGTTATTAAGGTAAACGCTTGAGTGTTGTGGAGATAGAGTAAACACTTATAAAAGATATAAGACCTTTAGCTTCAAGGCAAAATCCAACCGGGAATGATGAGGATTAGGAAGAAATATATCTCTGGGGAGAGGGCAATTCCACCATGTCCCTTCATCCTACACCCTGTACTTTTCTTGGGAGAGTTGTGATGCTCAGTGCGGGCAGAAGACACACATAGTCAGATCCACCAGATTCCTGGCGGGGATATTAACTACCAGACTAATCAACAAGGCAGGGCAGGAACCTCAGAGTGGGGATGAACACTGCTGAATAAGAGAGGGTCAAAGTAGAGTCTGAGCACTGTCCCTTCATTTCACATGCTGCTAAACTGTTGGTTGGTCCTTCTTCCCTAGCAGCTCCTCTGTAAAATCACATAAAAGCTACCACTTTTCCATGGGTAGCTATGAAAATTATACAAAGGAGGGTGGAAGCTACTGCTGCCCAGCATGGAGCTGCTGGGAGGTCCTTTGCTGCTGGGCAACTGCTCACAGGGATGAGCCCCGTGGGTATTTTGACAGTGAAATACCTGGATAATGGATATTAATGGAGCTTAGATGTAAGCCAGGTGCTGAGCAATTACAGATGCTCAAGAAACTTCAGAGACCCTGTGAAATGCTTGTGTATAACAAGCAGAGGCTTTCAGAAGTACAGTTTTGAGCACAAGCGTGCGAGTTCTGCCATGTAATTGTCCGTTGCTGTGACTGGATGTTGAACCTAAACCAGCTGTATTGGTTTAGAACACAGTACACAGAGCTCATATCCTGACTCCAAAAGCGGCAGGGAGTGTGTGTGCCCCAGTGTTTTCCCTGAGTAAGAATCATAGCCAGTGTTTTGGGAATACTCACATTGCAGCTGTCCCCAAAACAGGCAACTCATCTGCTGAACTGTGGCAATGAGGGACAACATTCATGGTCTCCCCTAGGGAAAAGGAAACGGGGGCCACGTTGATGAATGACAACAGGCGAGTAAGCTGTAAAGTGCTTCCACAGCCTCTGGTCATTCTAAACTTGGGGCACTTTATATTTTTAATTTTGGTGCCTGCAATACAGGGTTTTTTTTGTTTGGTAACTCATAGTGGATCCCTCTCCAAGTGCTTGTCCACCCTCCCTTTAAACACATGCAGCCACAGTGTCTTTTGCCAACAAAGCCCATGCCTTCGTGCCACTCGAAGAATCATTTCCTTGCATTCATTTTCAGCCTGGCTCTCTTATAGCCCATTGGTCCCATATTGGAAGGGGCAAGTCAATCCTTCTCCCTGGCAGGCAGCATTTTGCAGACCTCTACTGTACTTCCTCTATTGCTCCTTTCCAGCTTCCCATTCTCCCACTCGAGGTTAATGTTCCCATGGAGGGCCAGCTGGGATTGTCCCTTGTCCTGAAAGCATGGAGTCAGCCCAGTTCACTTACAAAACAATGAATGCCCGAGTTGGCATGCATGGCACAGCACTGGTGCAACGGAGACAACCCATGTGGCCAGTTCTGCTGGCTCAGCTCTGGGGTTGGGACTCTGCAGCCCAGGGCCAGGAGCAACAGCTGGGCTCTGCAGTTTCTTCCACCAGTGTGGCTTTTCCTGTGGTGAACGCTTGACCAGACTTAGGTGTGTGTTCCTAGGATACAGATACAAAAATATTTCCACTCTCGTACGTGTCATTCTGGGAAGACGCTTTGCCCTCAGAACCGACCTTTTTATGTAACACCAACTAAATACACATCGCACCTAAGTGGAGATACTCTGTTAGAAATAAATGTGCTTATAAGCATTTGGAAGTGTAAAGGTGATATTTATAAAGTGACCAGAACACCCACCACGCGCTGCATAAGCCAGTGAAAATAACAGCTGCTGAGTTTTATCAGCTTTAGAGCACTGCAGGAGCAGCGCACAGAGCACTTCATCTGCCGTGTGTCCGCGCTGAGCACAGCTGACGAATGCGCTGCTGTAGCTAAAGACAGGGTAATCATCTAGAGGCTACAAGTAGATGACAAAATGAGTAGCAGCTTTATGGCTTTTTAAATGCTTTCTCCTAATATCCACATCTGTACTGTATTTGAGAGAGTAAAAGCAATGAAAATTCCTGCAGGTCAAAATCACTTGATTCTTAAGAGTACACCTAGGGTGTTGTCTTCTCTCCAGCCTGGTGGTAAACATGTTGACATTGGATTAAAGAAAGGGCTGGTATTTTTCCTGGATGAGGGAAGCACAGCTTTATCTTTCTGCATTAACTGTTTCAGATGCTTTATACAATTTTTTTAACTACTGACTGTGTTCTGAGGGTTTATAAGTCACAAAAGCTGGGGTGGTTTTTAAATTCTGAAACTACTTAGAGCTACACATAAAATCTGGGGAGTAAAATCTGACAGGAACTGAAGAAAATGTAATTACCTGAAGTGACAGGTTTTTTTCTCAGAACAGTTTCTACCATAGAACTGCATTATTTTTTTAAATTATCAGGCTCTATGAGAGAGATGCAGTTTGCATTTTCCTCAGGGGCAACATCAGGTAAACTAATTGAAGCTGCAGTTCAGTGAAGTCTGAAAGTCAGTATTAAGTGGCATCAGTGCTGGGAAGAACACACAGTCCCACCTTCTTCCAGTCTTGCTTCACATTCCTGCTCCCGCATTGCCTCCTTCTTTGTTGCTGTGCAAAGAACGGAGTAGAGAAGATGCTCTGGGTTTAAACTTACCCAGTGAAAAAAAAAACCAACCAAACAATCTTCTTGTGGATTCCCTCCCCAGGGAAGCTTGTTTTGCGGGTATGCAGGTTGCTGTACTTGCTGCTGGGATGCAGGAACAAAGTGATGGCAGATCCGGGATTACTTTTCTGAGCAATACTTCTGCCAATTTACAGTGCTCATCCGTCTGCTACCACAACTAACCTAACAGTAGCAATACTGATATTAGCCAGAAATAAGTGAGACCAGTTATTTACTTAGTTATCAAAAAACACAAATAAATGTGTTTATTCCGTTTTTTTTAGAAGTGGGGATGTGAGAATGGTCAACGTTTTTCTGAAAGTCATGTTATACATGTTATTTGACATGGAAGGGAGTAGCTACAAGCTCAGTCTCACCTGTGCTAGCTACAGTTCACGTTGCAGATGTGCTGAAGGATGGTTCACTTGTTAAAAGCAAGTGACTCATAATTGGACCTTCTGGGAAACATTATGGGTCACCTAAATTCAGCAAGGAGTTCAGAGAGAGGAAATCAAGCTTAAAAGAGCCAAGGGACTTGAGCTTGTGCTACACACAGGATATCAGGTGGCAGGAGGAGGAACTGACTCTGACCAGAGGGGCCTGGAAAGGAGCCTGGCTTGGTAGGGACAGACCTGCGAGGCTCCTAGCAAGTATGTGAGCTGGCTAGGAAGGTGGGAGGGAGTCTCTGGATAATTTTGAACTTTGCATTAACGAAGCTGGCTTCCAAAGCGGGGAGCATTCTTAGGAAAACAGGAAGGGAAAGAGGTTGAAGCAGAGCCAAAAATTAGGTTGGGTGAACAGCAGGATTCATAAATCTGTGCGAAGCTTTTACCCGCTCTTGCAGAATCCCAGTCATGAAAGAAATCCAAACTTTCAGGTTTGCAATATGCACGGCACCGTGTGAGCAGTTTGTAGGGGTGAACGCTCAGCTGAGCAGCCAAACCAGAGACTGCCTTTTGGTTAAGAGTTAGTGATTGCAATCAGAGAGCTGCTCCCATTCACGGGAGAAAAGTGGCATACGAATATCCTACTGTTAAAGAAACAAGGTCAGGTCAAGTGAATGAGGTGGATAAGACGCGTTGTTC
Organism: Jacana jacana; assembly: GCA_013400555.1. Classification (NCBI taxonomy): domain Eukaryota; kingdom Metazoa; phylum Chordata; class Aves; order Charadriiformes; family Jacanidae; genus Jacana; species Jacana jacana. Next base: position 14,542 of record VZTM01027991.1, on the reverse strand, counting down.
GTCTAACGAAGGAGGCAGAGTCGGGCCTTCAGAGTGAGGTGTGGATGAAGCTACATAAACAAAAATGCTAATAAATTCACTGTCATTATTATACACTCGCTTGCTGTTTATGCATGTGGGCTGGGCAAGGGGTCAACTGAATGGACATTTAGCAGTAGATTCCTAATTTTAGCTAGATAAAACTTAAGTGAACCACTCTAAAAAGAGTCCTATATATTTTCCCTTTTGTCCATGGAAAAAGCTCATAGGGAGGCATATTCCATTGTCAAACTGCCACAAAGCTCCCTATAAATGATGTTTCTAGATGGATGTTACCCAGTGGGTACCTCTTTTCTAGATGGCTGAAGGTGAATCTCAACAACAGAAACTACTCATCTTCAGAGTCATTGCGGAGTCTTCAAAATGCAAAACTAAGGCCTGAGAAGCTGGATGTAGCTTGCAGTCACTAATATTGATCTGTAAGTACATTTCCATCTCCCCAAAATTATTTATTTCTGCATCTATACAGTACATTTCCATCTCCCCAAAATTATTTATTTCTGCATCTACACATCTTCCACATTTATGATGGCAGATCCCACTAGATTTGACCAAAGAGGTATTGTTTTGCCATTGACGCTCCCATGATACATGAGTTCATCCAAGTCTGCTGTTTGAAACAAGCATATGAGGGGCCAATTCATTGAGCACAATTTATTCCAGATCTTTGCAGAAATATACGATGCTCTTGAGCCCATACAGATGTGTAGCCAATAGGGAGCTGTCTGGCTACGCCAGTTTTTTATATATTTTTCAAGTAAATCAGAAATCCAAATGTAAAAGTCAGCACTCAGGGACGTCTACATGGATTTGTGACTCTCCTGCCTGAGTTCTAAGTTTATAAAGCAACGAAGGGATTAAACTCATATGTACTTTTTTTTCTTTATGTGACAGATCTAAGATGAATAACATTGCTCATTTACAGAAAGAGAGAACATTTAAACAGGAAAGGTTTCTTCAAAACACTGAGGTAAAATTCTGGCCCTTGTGAAGGTGGTTTTAGGCTGGTTTTGATAGCACTCAGTGTCACCATTTTTCATAGGAAGACATCTCTTCTGCCAACTCTGATGGGTTCCCATGTATATTTGATATGGCCTTGTCCACTCCAGCTTTAAAATACCCAGAAATGGGACATATGCTGGCAATTCTGAGGCATATACTAACATAAAACAAAATTATTTAATAAAGCTGCAATATAATTCATTTTATTCAGTCCTCTCTGAAAGCCATGCGTGAAAGAAATGGAAGAGTAGAAAAGTGATGCTATTGGCAGTGAGCGTGCAAATACTGACTTGCTTGAACCCACAGAAGTGGGTTCAAGGAAGATTACAACTCTGTATACATACACATGATGTTCCTAAATCCTGCCATGCCCATCCCTCTAATCCTAGCACTGCTCTCATCAGAGGTGAAAACCAAAACCACCAACAGCTAATCTGATGCTTGGCCAAACACGTGGGTTGTGTCACACTTGCTGCTGAACTCTCGTGCCAGGAAGAGGAGGTCTGGACTCTCAGCAGGCAGACCCTGGGGAAGTGGGAGCCTTGGCAGCAAGAAGGTGACAAGTCAGCCAGTCACGAGTGATGTCCCACAGGGCTCAGTACTGGGGCGGTTCTCTTTGACATCTTTATCAATGATCTGGACTAGGGGATTGAGTGCACCCTCAGTAAGTTTGCAGATGACACCAAGTTAGTTTGGAGTGTCAACCTGCTGGAGGATAGAAAGGCTTTGCAGAGGGATCTGGACAAGCTGGATCAACGAGCCAAAGCCAATGGGATGAGTTTCAATAAGGCCAATTGCCAAGTCCTGCACTTGGGCCACAACCCCACACAGTGCTACAGACTTGGGGAAGAGTGTCTGGAGAGTTGCCTGGCAGAAAAGGACCTGGGGATGTTGGTCGACTGTTGGCTGAACATGAGCCAGCAGTGTGCCCAGGTGGCCAAGAAGGCCAACAGCATCTTGGCCTGTATCAGGAACAGTGTGGTAAGTAGGACTCGAGAGGGGATCGTCCCCCTGTACTCAGCGCTGGTGAGGCCCCACCTAGAGTGCCGTGTCCAGTTTTGGGCCCCTGACCACAAAAAAAGCCATTGAAGTGCTAGAGCGGGCCCAGAGAAGGGCAACGAAGCTGGTGAGGGGTCTGGAGAGTAAGCCTTATGATGAGAGGCTGAGGGAGCTGGGATTGTTCAGCCTGGAGAAAATAAGGCTGAAGGGAGACCTTGTCACTCTGTACAACTCCCTGAAAGGAGGTTGTAGAGAGGCGGGGGTTGATCTTTTCCCCCAAGTCACAGGTGATGGGACAAGAGGAAATGGCCTCAAGTTGCGCCAGGGGAGGTTTGGATTGGATATTAGGAAAAATTTTTACACTGAAATGGCTATTGAGCATTGGAATGGGCTGCCCAGGGAGGTGGCTGAGGCACCATCCCTGGAGCTGTTTAAAAGACAGGCTGACATGATGCTTGGGGACATGGTTTAGTGATGTTTTTATGTCAGTTAGGTTGATGGTATGACTAGATGATCTTAAAGGTACCTTCCAACCTAGACGATTCTATGATTCTAAGGTGGGTGCAAGCCTGAATTTCTGGCCCTGGGAAACATGGACCAGTGGTATCCTCCTGGATAATGAACCACCCTTACTTGTAATCACAGTTTCAGGCAGAGGGAAATGCTGAATTACTGTGTTCCCCTCCAGCTCTGCTCTTGCTGCTGAAGACCTACTCTGAGCTGGGAGAGCAGCTTGGGGCATTTGGTGGGCCACAGGAAGCTCTCTTCATATCTGTGCACAAGGAGCACTGCTTAAATTTATGTGGAACGCTTGGCCCAGTGTGACTCATGCAGATTGTCCTTGTCTGCAGATGTTGACTGCAGGCAGCAGACACAAGCTGTGCAATCCCATCTCTGAACATTGATGCCAAGGAAAGCTGGACCAGGAATGAGCTCCAGTACTAGACCCTCTATTAACTACACTACTAACTGGTTTATTTTCTCCCTATGGCTATTGTGGACATCTCCAAATAGCTCTGTCCAAGACAGTGTCAAGCCTGTTCCAGCTTTATTTCTCATTATCTTATACCATTCCTAATGCTGTACCAGCAGGCTTTTCATTCTCGGACTCCCCCATATGCTTTTATGTCACAGTCCAGGGCATAAAGATAGACCTCATAGTCTTGCTGTAAAAACATTACTCTGGTGGACTCCAGTCTTGGCCTGCACTATTTTAGAAACTATAAGCTAAAAAGGCTACACAGAATAATGATGACACCTGAGGGCAAGAAGCACCACATGAGACAGGAGGAGATCTGGAGCCAAGGTGGTATGGATGCAGGTTGCTCAGCTGGAGGCTTGTCCCTTGCAGTGTAGATGAAAGCCAGGTGGTGCCTGCTAAATCATAGAATCATAGACTCATAGAATGGTTAGAGCTAGTTAGACCTTGTGCCAGGGTCCAGAGTGGCAGAAATTGGAAAAGATGATATCTGTTCCAATTTTCAGATGATGCACTGACTTCCCTTTAGCCTAAAGTGTTTTTCAAGTGAACCTCAGGTTTTCTTGGAGTTGTAGTTGTTGTAAGTGCTTGGGAGTGTACCACAGACCCTACTGCTGAGCCAACGTGGGTGACTACCATACAGGGCTATGGAGGTTGACTAGCCCACGTTGAGGAAGCTCCAGAAAAGACAGTCCCTCAACTGCAGAGTCTCACCATTGCCTAGGCAGAGAAGGAAAGCTGTATTTTTTATAAATGACTAGAAGAAACAAGGATGAGGAGGCAAGGCAAAAATAGAGTCAGACTGGGAGAAAAGTCTTGTATTTGCAGTTAGTTTTTCAGTATAGGAAGAAGTGATGACAGCCTGTTCACTTCCATCCAAATCCCTCTGTCATCTAGTCCTGGGAGAGGACCAGGGTCTCTACATGGGGCACACTATATTTTTAATCCAATTATAATATGGCTCAGTCCCTTTCCTACAGCTCAAGCTGAAGCATGAATACAATTAGACAGCAACTGAGTTTAACAGCCATAGCCATAAACTTGATGGCTTGCATAATTTAGATGGGAGTTCCCTTGGAGATTTGCTGGAAATACTGAAGTTCAGGTTTTGTTTTTGTTTTTTCTGCCAAAGGTAAAAATGAAGACTACAGCTCTTTTGCAAAACTCATAAATACAAAACTAATTTTGCTAGAAAAAAGGGGATTGTGCAGTGCATGGTCTTATCTTGCATACTTTGTCATGGATTGCTGTGAAGTTCAGTGTGGCTTTGGGTCTTAAGTAAAAGCCTACAGTTTTCAGGATGGGGTCTATATCCATGAAAGTGCATGCGAACTCTCCAACAAATCTAGCTACCCATTTTCACATAGTGTTTTTCAATCAAATGCGTGATAATCAACCATGTAATATCTACAGACAAATCGAAGAATGTGAATACAAAAGAAACACCACCAAAACTGTTGAACTGTTTGATGGAAGAAGTCAGGCATGTGCATACAAGGAAGAGTAAAGTTGATATGGCTGTCCTGTCGTCATTAACACTGGCCAGAGGAGCAGCATGACATGGGAGTATTTGTGTAGCTACATTGCTGGCCCCCACCCAGATCAGAGTTATATCTGACCCTGAAAGTACCTCATAATAGAGTCCTTGAAATGGAAAGGAAAAATATCTCAGTTACTGACAACTTCCTGGTGCTTGCTGTAGGTGATTTGCTTTTAATGTCATTATAAATTAACATCCCATTACTATAAGATGAAAATTAAGCCAAATTTAATTTTCTTTCTGCTGCTCTGTTAATTTAGTGTAATATGTTTGGGGCAGGTAAGCATTTAAAAAACATAATTCAACTAAACAGCCACAGTTCAGGTGTGGCCCTGACCAAAGAGCACTGAGTTTCTTAGTGTGGAAATTTAGACAAAACACGTCTCAATATTATTCCATGGTTCTGTGTTTCTATTAAGGCACAGGCCCTAAAAAGAATCAGGTTCTATTAGATGTGGTAACAGGGTTGTAAAACATATGTGCATGGTTTGGTCTTGTTCATATACAAACGATGTTAACATTTTCTTAAATAGTTGGAGGAAGTGGTTAATTTTCCTATGTAGATCTTCATTCATACCCGTTTGAAGATGTAATGGGCAATTGGACCTTTTACAAGGAGTATCTTCACTCACCTGAATGCCCCCTGGTCAAACTGAAAGTTAGTTGGAAGAAGTAAAAAGTTCAGGGGTGTAATTTTCTACTTTCCATTACAGGGGGAAAAAAAAAAAGGAAACTTTAGGTTCTGGCAGATGTCATTTGAACCATTTCTAATTTTACTTACCTATAGATTCATACCATGTGGTGGGTTAGGTGGGTTATTTAGAGTTTATATTATAGAGGGTTACACTTACCTAATGCACGACGTTTGTGAAAAGGACACGGTTCACTGGATACAATACCCAGCCTATCTCTTCCCAAGTAGAAAAAAACTTGCAGGAATCTTCCCCTCCTCCCCCTCCCAAACATCTGGGACTCTGTCCAGGTATCTGTCTGCTTTTGCTCTGAATTTTCCATCCAGAGCTTGTGAAACATATGTAGAGCTAATTCTGTAGGTCATTCTCATGGCAGAGATAGAGCTAGTTACGCAGGGTTCCCAAACCAGTCTGGGCAGTTACCTAAGCAGATAAACGGGAAACCAGACAGAAAAGCCAGATGGACACCAGGTTTCCCTGACTTCGCCTTTGACTTCCACAGAACATACATTGGTGAATGAGTTTCAGATCGGCACCTCAAAGAAGTGGCAAGGTAGAAATGGCCTGGGTCAACTGCAGCCTCCAAGGAGGATGGGGTACTGTGAAGTATCTGAAGGCATCCACATAGGGCTGACAGATGAGATACAAGACTATGGCAGACCGGTGCCTGTATCAGGCAGCAGCTGGGGATCAGGTGAGATACAGCAGCACATCATCTCAGGCAACACAGCATCATTACATTTATGCAACAATGTGGACTTCTTACTATTTCCTTACAGTAATTTGTAATAAATTTTTCCAAGTGAGTTAGTGAGTTCATATATAACTCTTAACTGTCTAAATATATAACCTCAAATGAAATATTTAATTAGAATTTCCCAATCAGAAAATGTGTTGGTTTGTTGTCTTGGTTTGGTTTCTTCCCCCCCCG
>VZTM01027989.1:7634-18444 GCA_013400555.1 Jacana jacana | reverse complement strand
CTCTCCATACTCTTTTATTTAATTCTGGCTGCGAAGAAATTTTACTATTCCCACAGCCCTGAGAACACAGTCATAATGAGTACACCTGAACCCACAGAAGAAATGATCCAGACAAAGTAATTAGGTGAGGCTGTTATATATACTCCAACTCAAATCAACTCTAATTCAGCATTAGTTAATAGACATATAAAAGAAAATATTTTTTAAAGCCAGACTTACATTTCTAGAGGAGACAGCATAAAAATAAACATTGCAGGTGTCTAGAAAAACAACCCTAATTACCTTATTCTGACTTACAAGCAGATTTTAAACTTTGGGGAGAATATGGTACTCTAAAATGCATTATTGAAAATATTTTAAATCTAAATCCCTTACATGTAATTTTTAACTATACTTATGTCAAGTGAAAAGTAATCATCACACAACATTATATGCTTGTCCTAGTGCAATTACATAAAAAGCAGTATTCAACAGCATATATGACCTCACATCCAATGAAATTCATGCCTGGGTAGCTTCTGTGGCCACTACTTTGAAGCTAGATATTACAACAGTGAAAGAATCTAGATAGTTGGAGACTAGAAGCATAAATATAACAAGAATTATTGTATTTTAAACATAAATGTCAGCAACAGCCACAGACTGACAGTTTGGGTAGTGAACTAATAAAAAGAACTATGTGATAATCAAAGTGCTATATAACATTTTGATGCTAGGAACTCTCAAAAGAAAGAAAAAAAAGAGAAAAGAGAAAAAAGACAGAAAAAAGGGGAAAAAAAAAGGAAAAGGGGGAAAGGGGGGGGGGGAATAATAATAATAATAATAATAAAACAAACAAACAAGCCAACAAACCACAAAAAAAAAAAAAGAAGAAGAAGAAAACTAGCTGCAGTAATTTCTGTCATTCATAACCTGCCATAATTATCTACTCTGGAAAACTGCTGTTGTAATTTGAAATGCCTCCCTCCTGATCTAATCGGCAGACTAATGTAATGACTTGACTAAGAACCAGAAATGTAGATCTTGCCATTATGTCAGATTCACTTGGATTTTAATGCAATATTCCCTCAGGAAAACCCATGATTTAATTAAAAACGTTGTGTTTCACTGTCCAGCACAGCACCTGCAGGATCACTTAGCGTGTGAATTTTGATTCCCTAGAGTGAATTGCAGCTGACCTTTTTGATTTCCATTTAGCAATCACTTTGCCGATAAAATTTCAACTGTTTCCTATTTAGATCTTGAATGCACTTCTGTGACTCCAGTTCTTGAATTTTGATGTTTATCAAAGCAGTATTTCAAATTTATAATGATTTCTCCCCACAAAATACTGCTGCTACAATAATACAAACAGCAGAAATCAGTCACCTACAATTTAGAAACCGATTCATTCCACGGAATATAAATGCTTCTGAACAGAGCTATATGAAACAGCTTGCAGTTTAGTTAAAGCAATGTTCTCAAAGAAATTGTTACCAAACCCACTGTATTATAACGTAGTCTTATATGATATATTATTTTCTATTCTCAGCTTCATAATCAATAGGGTGCTTTGTCCCAGTTCCTTTTTATGCACAGGAAGTAAGTCAAGGAGTTGGAAAGAAGCCCTATCTAGGCAATATTCCAGACCATAAAAAATATGTCAACGTGAAGATGTTAAGATAGGTGGCTTTATGAAAATCATCACATTTTTAGTTACAAAGAGGTAATCTTTCTATCATGGTAGAAGTGTGTGGAAGTGTAGAAGTTCTGCACAAGACTAGTGCTCGACTTGGCAAATCCACTGTTAAGGTAAACAAAAATTGAAACTTTATTTACCTCATTTTATTTTTGAGCACAATGAGTTGTCTCTGTTAGCTGGTGACCTGCACATCAAGGAGAAAAGTTCTGTAAACCATACAGTTTATTTAAATTTAATTCCTGACCAACTAGTGTCAGAATCACTTCTGATGGTATAGCATGCAATCAGAGAACAAATAACGGATTAGGTGGTAAATTAATTGTGGTTCTTCATCGAGACATTTGTGTACAGTGAAAAATCTGGTAACAAAAAAGTACGTAGCCTTTACCTCTGTAAAACAGAGGATATTCCAGAGTATCCAAAGACCAGCTACTACAGAGCTCTGTAAGGTCATATTTTCCTCCAGTAAACACTTTGGAGGAGCCTGAAAATAGGCTTGGGACCACGCAGGTACTGGATTTTCATGTTTGGATTTTTGGACTGCAAACACTAATATTCTGATCCATTAGTCGTTGTGAAATCAGCTATTTTAATTTCTTTATTACTAACACAAATATTAAAAGAAAGGACAAAACCATTATACTGAGAATAAATTTACCAAGGTCTTATTAACTACTGCCTGCAGTAAACACATCACAGTTGACCAGCTGAGGGGGATTTATGAGTGTGTTGCACCACTGGCCAGTGTATGTCAGGCTGGGTATATAGAGAAATCTGACCTCTAATTTCTTCAAAAGCATTCTCAAAGAGAATCCTTTCTAAGGGGACATCTCAAAATGCCATAATAGTTTTCCCAGGGTGGAACTCAGGTTCGGGAAACATCAGGAATAAAAAAAAATAAAATTATAATTAAAAAAAGGACAATTTTCAAAGCTGCTTTCTCGCCTTACTGAATCAATCTCAGTCAAAGATTAATCAGCATAACCTGTTTGTCCTTTGCTCTGCAGTAAACTGTTTTTCTTTTCTTCCTATAAAACACACAACACTTCTTAAAATACACAGTATAATTAAACATTACAGAGCTGGAAGAGGTAATATGTCTTCTCTGAGCTACTCCTGCCAAGTTTCACAATTTTAAGAGTTTACAAGTTCACGAGGAACTGCTGAAATGCAATCTTATTTTTCTCCCCTTCATTTCCACTGATCGTTATATCTATGGCAGATCCTCTGGTCAGACACTAAATATAACAATTGAGCTGCAGCACCGGAGAAAGCAATGCAGACTCAGGATGGCTGGCATGAATGCCATCATTTTCTTCAGTGCACGTAGCAGTCTGTTTTTTGCTGACAGACACCGATACAATATAAGGAGTGTCCAAGGAGTTACCTTGTCTTTACAGGCTTCAGCTAAGGACCTATCTTAATCAATATGACAATAATAGTATTACAAATGTCATGTGCAGCAATACTGGGATGGAAAAAGATAAAAATGTGATGATGGCATGGCCTTTCACTTCCTGGTATCAACTAATAACACAGCTCCATCAAATGGGAAAACAATTTTGTGTATTTAGAGCTACACAGGGTTCAATGCGGGTTTTGTCTGCTCCTCACATGGAAAAGTATTTAAGTCACCTGACTGACAGCTAGGCTAACCTGAGTCTGATATTGTATACAGTATCAAGGCTGGATCTCATCCATAAAGTCTTGGCATCCTGTCCCATTGAGATGCCAGCAATTAATTCAAATGTTTGTGTTAAAGTTGTTATTTAGTTGCTTAGAATGAGGAGGTTAGCTGCAAACAGGCATGATTGCTCTCGGTATGCTCTCAAAACAGAGGTGACTGCTTAAGAGGTCGATTGATGCAGATAATTTAAGTACTGATTCAAATCTTCACACAGAATTTTATGAGATTTTCTTTTTTTTTTTTAAGATTCCAGCATGTTCAATGGATTTTAGAAGTGTGCTTTATATCCTTTTGCATATTCATACTTCCTGGTTCTGCCTGAAAAGTGCACCTAGCTACATGGAAATATAAGGATTTTCAAAACCACCAGCTCCATACAAAAATTCGGATCGGTAGATAGAATATTAGATGGGCCCTTAAAACATTTTGAAGTTTTCATATTTCTGCAACCTACAGTACAAGAAAAGTGTCTTACTAATAGGGGACAGTTCCTATTCCTATTATTCCTAGAGAAATTTGTCACTGAAAACAAAAGCATTTGAACATACGCATGAGTAGAATACAGCTATGGCTACAAGCTACCTTTCTGATCAGCTTCAGAAGCTCTTTTTCCTTTTTTTCTTAAGTTAATACCATGCAGCTCTAGATTAGTTTTCATGCATTTCTTTAAGCAAATGTGTATAAATTCAAGACAAACAGTCATTTAAACACTGCTGGCTGACAATCAAACCCTGAGCAAACACACTTGCTGCGTAACTACCTGGTGTCTTGGCTACCCCTTCTGTCCATCTGTCACGATGGCACCCTGCCTGCTCCAAAGTTGGTTGGACCCATCTAGTAAGGCATGGGTGCCAGACAGCACCGACTTCTGCAGAGCAGCCTTCTTCAACCCGCACATGCTACCCCCTCCACAAGAGCTCCTGCCTCCATGCCAGCGATGAAGCATTGGCACAACATCCTTCCTCACAATTAATCCCACCTGTTGATACTTACACAGCAAGAAAAAGGAAAAAAAAATAAATAGGAAAGAGAGGCAGACAGGCATTTCTGGTTGCCAAGAAGGCAGGTGGGGTAGCAGCAGGTGTCTGATCAACTCAGGAAGATAACAGGGTGTCAAAATGTTACTAACGGGAAAGTTCGGTACTCCTTGCAGGACTCCATCCAAAGACAATCAACATATCCATCACTGACTTCAGGGGGCAGCCTTTTACATTCTTTGGTGGTATGTTAGAGAGAAAATAGTATCACAAAAGCAATTCAAACACTGGCTAAATGTTGGTAATAAGCTGCATCACTACTCTCTTTTCACCAACAAAAGGACAGTCATATACAGCAAGAAAGGGATACTAGGAAGATTTTAGATTTGACGTGAGAAAGACTTTTTCAAACCCAGATTCAAAAATGCTTGAGGGAAACCCTGATCCCACTGAAATCAGCGAGGCCAAAATTTTATCTATTGCTCTGGGTGATGAATAGTTATTGAGGTAAAAAAACATATCAAAATATGACTCACAGGTCTCATATTTTCAGCTTGGTAGAAATTGAAAAAGGATCCTTTAGAGAGAAAGGATCCTTGAAAGAAAATGCCAATAGCAAAGTCCACATTCCTTACAGAGATATCTGAAAAGTACCATCCAAAAATCTGTGTAATTTGCAAGGCTGAAATGTCCTTTTGAGGTTAAAATTAGTAATGCATCTGCCTCTAAATAAATAAATGAATAAAAATCCTATCATTAATTATTATCTTTTCATCAGTATCTGGGACAACTTCCCAACTGGCTGAAATTCTTTTCTTCTTTTTCTTTCTTTATAGAGCCATCATGCTGTGTGGTCAATCGTGGCTGACTACTACATGTGTGATTGCTATTCCTGATAGCATAATCTTAATCCCACAATTTCTTCCCCTTTGAAATTTGTATGAATGAAAATGAAAATAAACATATTTTCTTCCAAAAGTAATGATGTGATTAAATATAAATCAGAATTACCTTTATGGAAGGAGTTTGAGACTTTAAAAGGAATCTGCTGTCCAAATGCAGAATTTGCATCATAATGATATGTTTCGGTGCCTGATGCCAAGAACAGAATCCAGAACCTCTATTAATTTCCTGGGCATGTTTATACATATCCAAAGACAGTAAAATACAGGCACACTTCTGGGAGGCAAAACCTGTATCTAGGACACTTCCAAAAATTAAATAAATTTAAAAAAAAGTTCTGAGAATTTAAGAAGTATTTACTATTGGAACAGTATAGGGATGATTCCTTATCCTGGCAAAGGAATTATCACCTTACAAACATTTTCTTGCAGACAAACTTATCTACACATTTGGTCAGATCTCACATCTAACACTTTTTGATCTGATTCCCAATAGGTCACCCTTATTCTGCAAATAGACACACAGCTTCTCCTATATTAAAAAATATTTTGAAATTAATCAAAGACCGTCTGCAAATTTTCCAATTTTTAACTTATTTATGGATAACCTGCTGTTTTGCATGTCCTTGCCAATGCAGAATGCTGGAGTTGTATAACCATGGTTTTGTGGGCATTAGCTATATTCAGCATTCTTTTTATTCTGGTACATTATCATTATTATTATTATTAAGTATTGAATTTAAAGAACTGCAGAGGTATCTACATAGAACCCTACTCTCTTACTTGAATCCAAGAGGACATGTCATATTTGGACCATTCTTCACCCAAAATGGAGCCTAAAAGAAGTTTTTGTAAACCTTGCTGAAAAGATTTCTTTTTTTCTTACAACCTAGATTTCTTCTTAAACAAACCTTTTGTTACATAAAATTGTCACTGTAATTTTGAATTTTCATTAAGAAAAAAAAATTAAATCAAAACTGAAATATCTGAATCTCAGATTCATCTTAGTTGCCATTCTTCTCTGTAGTCCAGACCTCCCAACCACATCTGTTGTTATACATGGCACAGGGGAAATCACAATATGTTCAAGAAAATGTTTTCCAGAGCTCCAGTAAGGAGACGTGTATCTACATTTAGTGTCACTAATGTAAGGCCAAAAACATCTATCAAATATTTTCAAAATCCAAATATATGTTTTCATCTGGTTTATTGTGAATTTAAAGAATTACAATTTATTATTAAATAATTAAAATTATGATAGGGAAGGAGAGGACATCTGCTGTGACTATTTATTATTTCAGAAAGTTCCAGAGGACTTTTAATAATATACTGAAAATAAAGCCAGATACCTTAAAATGGTATAAATTATAGCTTCATATATTTCACAAAGATATCAAAGGAAGTATGTCAGTTTACAGAATTTATAGATCCAGATCACAGGTTTAGGTCAGTAACTATGGGAAGCACAAATAAATGTGTTCAAAACAATGGCAATCCTTCGAAATTATGCTCTTTCCCATCAGCTGGATTCAGGAACAATTAAATCAGCTTCCATTATTTGCTGCTTTTAAAACAAAAGTCAAGTTTTCCAGGAATTGTTCCTAGACATAAAAAATGCCAACTGAAATGTAACTCCTGTAAAAAAGGATAGGTAAGTGAGGTGGAAACCAATGAGATACTTGTGATTCTGAGGCTTTTGAACAAAGGGATGAAGGTTGGTGCATGTTCACATGTGTGCGCTGATTAAACACTACAGAAATGGGAATAATTCCTGCATTGTATGGAGACATGTTGGGAAGCCTTCCAGGGTAGAGGGACAGCATACTTTCTATAAGGGGAAATCAGAAGCCTGATTGCCTTAAAGAAGAAAACAATTTGTAATAGCAGACAAGCCGGGTGAACTTAATGGACACGAGGGAATACATTTCTAAAGTTATATAAATGAGATCCTAAGTACAGAAAAGCGACATGAAGTACGATGTCCCGTGAATGAAAGTGTGTGAGAATACTGTACGAATAGGATGTCTCCTACTGTCTGTATGCCTGCAGAGGTATCTGTACCTCTGGAATAATAGAAAGGACCTGACTTGAATGGAATTGCACCTATAACAGGCTTGACTTACGCCTGTGTCATTCCACCTAGGGAAATACTGAAAGATATAAAATTACTCTATGTTTGCCTGAAAGTTTTCTCTGTTCTCCCTCCTCCTAAATTCCTATCGCTGCTTCTTTCTTCATAACTCCATGCTTTTTTTGAATGCTTTAGAGAATGCTTTGAATCATGTCCTGACCTTTTTAGAAATGGAGGTTCTCCTGTGTTTTTTTTCTCTTCCACGTACCTCATGCATAGTAGGGTTTTTTCCTACTCTTCTCCTAAGCTAATTCCTCTTCACAGCCTAAGTGCTTTGTCCTCTTGTTTCCTTCTTTCCCTTGTCTATCCTCCTTCTCTCAGATCTTTCCCTCTGAATTTTCTAACGCTTTTACTCTCTGTGTTCAAATATTTCTTTGGGGGATTTTTTTCTAATGACAGGCTTTTAAGTGAGAGAGGAATTGAATCACATCCCATGCCCCTTATTGGGGCATACTATTATCCCATGCCCACATCCCTCCCCTGCAGTCAGCTATCTCAGCCCATATAGAATCTCTTCATAGAATCATAGAATGGTCAGAGTTGGAAGGGACCTTAAAGATCACCTATTTCCACCCATGCTGCCATGGGCATCTCCCACTACGCAGGTTGCTCAAAGCCCCATCCAGGTTGGCCTTGAACCCTTCCAGTGATGGGGCATCCTCAGTTTCTCTGGGAAACCTGTTCTAGTGTTTCACCATTCTCATAGCAATTTATTCCTAATAGTTAGTCTAAATCTATCCTCTTTCAGTTTAAAACCACTACCCTTCATTTTATGACTACAGTCCCTGATAAAGAATACCTCCCCATCTTTTCTGTAGGGTCCCTTTAAGTACTGGAAGGTCATGGTAAGGTCTCCCCAGAGTCTTCTCCAGGCTGAAAAGCCCCCCACTCTCACAGCTTTTGAAACATAGCTAAGGGACAAAAAACAGGTATAATACAGAGCAGCTGCAAATTCAAAGTATTTATTGACAGTGGAGAAATCCAAAATCATGACTTTCCTTGGCCTAAGGTAAATGAAACCCACATAATATAATTTCATAGATTAATGCCTCATTACATACTTCTCATGCTGAAGTGATCTTGCAAAAAGAACGCATCTTTCAGTGAGCCAAAATGTAGCATGAATTTGTAGTTCATTGCCATGAACAGTCACCTCTAGTGTTAGTAAAATCTGAATTTTCTCCATGATTTGGAATGTGTCTAGATTTTATGCAATATCTGTTTCCTATCTCCTTGCTGCCATTTATTGTTAAGGAAATTTAACAAAAACACTGATCTGTAAACAAAGGCTAAAGAGTACCATCATAAAAAGCAAACAATGGTTTGATTTGTAATGAACAAAGTAAGAGTGTTTAAACAGGCAAGACTAGCATAGATGCCCAGCCCCCAAATAATTTCTCCAGCTTCATATTTAAACAAAGAAGGTACCATCCCAGAGGATGTGATAGAATTTCCTTCAGAGAATGAAAACTGAACTGTTAAAGGCTTTATCATTTCATTACAGTAGATAATTAGGTAATTAGAATCATTAAAAGTTGACAAAGCAACAGACTCAGATAAATTATAACCCACAATCCTAAAAGTAGCAAGGGGAAAAGGAAAGTGTCTAGAGTTCAACTACTGACAATCTGTGAACAACAAAGGTTAGCAGTAGAGGAGATGAGGGCAAATGTTGTTCCTTATCTTCCATTCCAAGTATATTTCTTTAATCAGAACCTCCCAGGCTAACATAAGGAAGAGGCTGTTGGAAGGGAACATCACCCTTTCTGGAAAAGAGCCTGGAAACACTTCCTACAGACAGCAGCCTAGTTTGTTCCAAACACTCTATTTGTTCTTCAAAGCAGCTGAGAGCTGAGAGCAAGAAGTGATGGAGATGTATCTGAGACTTGGGTGACCTCACTTAAGGAAGATAACTCTTTGAACCTCCTGAATTTGAAAAAGTTTCGGAACAGATTTTGGGAAATGTTGATACTCTTTTCCCAATATGTAACTGAAGCAAACTACTTCATTTAATGTAATTTGGACCTTGATTTTTCCTCTGTATTATAATACATATTTTTACTCTATGCTTATAGTTGTGACTTTGTAGTTCCAGTTTTTACCAGTGCTTCGACACCAAGCCTAGAAAACTTGCAGGCTGGGGAGAGGAAATTGGAGATTCAACAGACTTAGAACTGTTGACCAGGTCAGCCAAAGGTGCCGTGACAGGACTGCTCTGAAGAGAAGACAGATCTGCAGTGCCTAATGGATGTGCTCAATTAGCTTGTTTCCTGACCAGACTTCATCTTATAAGCAGGCTGAGCTGCAAGTAAAAAAGGTCTCCCCTGGCAAGACCACAGAAAGGTGAGACTAAAAATAATTGCATGTTCTTATTTAGGGTTGAATACTTATTATGGTGGCATCCAAAGGCTCCCTTTAGGAATAGAACCACCTTTGATGAGTGCCTCAAAAATGCACATTAAAACACAGTCTCGGTAGTTATGAGTCAGTCACTACACACATCTAAAGTATTATTAATATTAGTCTTGCCATAAATCATGTGCATTCAGAGACATATTTTTTGTGTTTTTTTTCTGTAACTAATTTTGCAAGTTATTGTAAGTAATTTATGGCATGCAAAGCAGCATCAGGATACCAAAAAAGCATGCTCACAAGTGCATGTGTTCACATACATAAATAAATTAATCTTTAAATCACTGTTCCCTCCACTTTTACAGTCAAAAGAAGATACAATGCTGGTTATATGTTTTAGACTTTTGACTGGATCTGGTACTCATTGTTTGACTTCATAGACCTATATGTACAAGTGCACACGCAAACAAAGCAGGGAAGTTTAGTTCTTTCTGGGTAAGACCATGGCTGTATTTTATCAAACAATTTTGAAAGAAAACCAGTCTTTCATAAATTATCATAAAAGAGTGTAATTTCAAGTAGCAACCATAAAGAAATGATTTGCATTTTTGAGAATAGACACACTCAACTGGTTCAGGTGGTATGGAGCCAACACACACATTAGCATGAATAAGTGGTCTGCAGCTTTATAAAAGATGTCTGAAAAATATAAGCACCATCTAAAAAATCTCTGAAGTAAGTGTGAATAAGCTGAAGAGTGCTCAAAAATGCAACTGGTAATTTGAGTTTTGAGGTGACTGATGTTCTAATGCTTTTATATTAAAACATTTTTTCACATTTAAGATTGATATGGTAAGTCATGGTGAATGTTACTGTCTTGCCACTTTGGTTTCTTATTCATCCTTTTCATTAAAAAAAAAACACCTTATATTTTAATCTGTAACTGACTTTTAGCGTAGGGATGCTCTTTATTTCCGTTGTGTCATCTCTTTCTCAGGAAAAAGTAACAGGCTACCTTTCCACAAGAAAATGCTACGCTTACTATCATGTTTTAAGCCTAGGCCTGAATCCCAGCTTCTG
>VZTM01027988.1:146569-159553 GCA_013400555.1 Jacana jacana | reverse complement strand
TCAGGCTCGGTACCAAACCCTGAGTATCAGGAATGGTAGTTTATCTTCCCCCATTGGCTCTTTCAGTAGAGGACTCATCGGGACTACAGAAGACCTCCATCCAAAGCCTTTCTCCCAGTGAGAGGTGCTAAGCCTATAGATCCTGAAGATCCAGCCTCTTTAAACTGTATGAAAAGCAACCCATTTTCTTAAGGGTTAGAGCATTCATGTTAAATTATTGAGTGACAGCAAAATCTGAAACCTGAAAGCTTTTCCTCTCTTGTGGCTACAGTATGGGGAATAGTGTAATGAAAGTAATTTGAGGTATACAGTATATTAAGCATACAAGAGTCCTTCTATACATTTGCAAGTTTAATCCAAAGATAAATTACATAGTTTATTCTCATAAAATTAATTTTGACGAGCAGCTACATTTTCCTATTATTGATTCCATTAGTACTAATCTTTATGTAGTTCTTTGAGATCCACAAGTAGAACTAAAAATTATTACTGTGGTCTTAAAATCCAATTTTCAAAAAAGCCTATTCCTCTCAAATCAGAAGTATTAGATCTGTGAAATAAGCAGAAATAATTTTCATCGTGATTTCCTGAGTAGTTCCATTGAAATCAATCTCTGCGACTACGTGCATGCTTAAGAAAAAAAAAACAACCTAGTGCTCTGCTGAAGAGAAGCTAAATTACCAATAAGCATGGATTAGATGCTCAGCTCACTAACACATCACTAAATCCAGCACAGTTCACTCCAGGGGAAGAAAGCCTTTCCTAGTTATCACAAAAATTACACATATCCCCTGGGAGATAAGCTCTCATCCTGACTTGACTTAAAACAAATATTCATTATTTTATATTAGGCCTTATAATAAATGAGCCTTCAGTAGAAAAGTATCTTCAGATAATATAACCCAAGACTATAGATTTCCTCAGGCATCATGCTGTAGTGCAGCTACAGAAGCAACTATGATGAATAAACCCTTTTCTTTAGAATGTGTGTGTGTACAAGTGTTCACCCACAGGTGTTATATTTTTTTATAGAACACAATATTAAGTGAACCTTTTAACTTCAACTTAGGCTTCAAACTTCTACATTTTTTCTGATAATAAGATTGACAAAAAAAAAATATTAATATCAGTGAGTTAAGGTCTGAAACGCTAGCAATATTGTATTCAGGTTAGGCTCCTAACCTAGTCCAGACGCACAGAAAAGTCATCCACTCTGGCCAGGGAATTTTACTACAACTTGTCCTGGAAATACCATGTTGTGATAACTCCTGCTGGAAGACTTTTGTGAAAACCTCCCTGTGCACTGCACCATGAGATGTGAGGCCCAGATTTACATCTGGAGTACTGCCAAAGCCAGATCAGGAGAAACAGCTACCTCCAGCATAGGGCTGGAAGTCTTCTCTGGCAATACACACTTCATCTACTTTTAGAGCATCTTGATGTATAAAGTCTCTCTACAGTCAATGGAGAGAAACAGGCATCTAGAAGGTGCAATTAGTACATGTTAGGTATTTATTTGGGATAAGATGACTCATGCAGTAAAGGCACCATGTCTCTGCATTGATTAATGGGAATACGTAGTAATCAGCTCAAGCGCAAACATCTACAACACATGTCCAACATTAATTGAAAAGGATTTCTCCCTGTCTACATTTGTAAGCCTTGCACGAAAGTAGGCCATAGGAAGAAAAGTTCCTAATAAAATTGAGCCAGTTCATGAAATTCAAGCCTAACGGATCTCATTTCTGCATGGGGAGTAAGAAGAATTGAGGTTACAGCCAAACATCCCAGAAAAGGTATTTCTGCTCGTTACAGATATCTTAGCTTGGCATTTCCTCATAGTTTGGTTCTTGGCATCCCACAAGGTATAGTATGAGTAAGTTAAATGAAAAGCGTCCATGGCTTCCACAGTCTCCTATTATAACATCACCGTCAAGCCAACGTTTGGCTTTCTATGGTCCAGCTTCACAAAAGAGTCTGGCATCACTGAAAGCAGCTGAGCAATGTTTGGGGAAATCTGGAGCTGCATCATATCTGTTCCAGCTGCCCATGATGAGAAAGAGCTTGTAATAAAACTGAATTTGACACTGTCAGACAGTATCTGAGGAGAGAGACTAGAGAACCAGTTAAAAAGGTCACAAGGGTTAAACGCAGAGAAAGAGACAGTGAGAGATGTACCCCATTGTGTACCATTTGCATTATAATCAGAATGATTTTAGAGGAAATGAACCCACAAGAATACAAAAGCTATGCAAGGGTTGTTCAGAAACACACTCATACATTGGACAAAAAGTGTATGTTCATCTCCCCAATTTACTACACAAATCAAAATCTCAAATAAACCAAAAGCTCAATTGTTCCAAAATATTTTATTAGGGTTAAGTTCAAATGTTTGATTTTGCTTTGATGACTCTTTGTTAATGCTGCTTAATAATTACAATGTATTTAAATTTTGCAAGAAACTATTTTTCATCCCTCAAAATAGAACATTGTGCAGAAAAAAAATCAGATTTAAGCCATCTGGGACATGAAGAAGTTTTCTGGCCTAGTTCTGACCTCTCCCAACAAAACAGTTTGGGTTTTACCAGAATGATTAGAAGCTTGTTTATCAGAAAATTTCTCCAATTCTACCAATATCTACCCTTTCTGAGTTAAAAAAGGGGCCTGGTCTTCTTCGTACTTCTACTTGGTCAGAAATTGCTGCAAGATCACAGAAGGAACAGGCCAGTATGCAAGAGTCCTAGATGGAGAATGTTTATTTTTATATAGTTTCTACAGTATACAAGTGCAGGGTCCTGCACCTGGGACATGGCAATCCCAAACACAAATACAGGTTGGGCAGAGAATGTCTGGAGAGCAGCCCTGAGGAGAAGGACTTGGGTATTCTCATGGATGAGAAGCAAAACATGAGCCAGCGGTGCTCACTGGCAGTCCAGAAAGCCAACCGTATCCTGGGCTGCATCAAAAGGAGCGTGGACAGCAGATCTCAGGAGGTGATTCTACCTGTCTACTCTGCGCTTGTGAGACCCCACCTGAAGTGTTGTGTCAAGCTCTGTGGTCCTCAGCACAGGAAGGACATCGAACTGTTGGAACAGGTCCAGAGGGGGGCCCCAAAGATGAACAGAGGGATGGTGCACCTCTCCTGTGAAGACAGGCTGAGAGAGACAGACTTGTTCAGCCTGGAGAAGAGAAGGCTCCTGGGAGACCTTATAGCAGCTTTCCAATCTCTAGAGGGAGCCTACAGGAGAGCTGGAGAGGGACTATGTCAGGAAGCGTAGTGACCGGACAAGCCGTAACAGCTTTAAATTGGGAGATACTAGAAAGGAATTCTTTCCTATGAGAGTGGTGAGGCACTGGAACAAGTTTCTCAGGGAAGCTGTGGATGCCCTACCCCTGGGAGTGTTGAAGACCAGGCTGGATGGGGCTTTGAGCAACCTGGTCTAGTGGGAGTGGGGTTGGAAGTTGATGATCTTCAAGATCCCTTCTAACTCTAACCATTCTATGATGCTGCAATCAGCAGCTGCCTGTTGTATGGAGGAGGACATTACCTATTCTGTATATGTTCCTGTCCTTTGTTCACAGATTTGCTCACACCCACAGTCACAGATCTCACCTTGACTCACAAAGCCAGGGACCTGTTCTCTGTAAAGACAGATGCAGGTGGTATCATGGTCTAAGTTGGACCTTAGCCACCAACACGAGTTAAAGCATCTGCCTTTTCCTCAATACTTTGGGACTGCCCTCTAATGTAGACAGTCTGAAAGAGAGAATTTTTCTCATGATGCTCTTAAAAAAACAGCTTCTCTATCAGACGAAAAACCACTCAAAAAAAGAAAGACTAAAAATTAAGATCATTATGCTACACCTTCTATGGGAAGCCTAGGAGAATGATTCAGTGAGGGCTGTGAATTTAAGAGTACGATTCCTTCTATCAAAATAAAGTGATTCAGCAGGCCATCATCTCAGATTCTCTTTCTAAAGCTTCACGACGGCCTTTAAAACTTGAGGATCAAAAGCAATTGTATTATCTTCCTATTAAAGAAAAGTAAAGCAATTTAGTCTTTGATGTTTAACTGTGTGCTGCCTTCTCGGCTGCCTGTGGGCACGATCCTGTAAGCTGTCAGGAGCCTCCCAAGTTGCCTGCGGCACTTAACGGGGCAGGGCCAGCCCATATCTCTCCTTCTTGAAGTCAGAGCATGGAGGTCCTCCTCTTCATCAGTTTTGAGGTGCAGATGCTAGACAGGCACTCCAAAGATCCAAAGTCATCTCCTGTGGATACTTGTGACACCTTTGATGATGTCACTCTCTATGACCTGAGTTCCTGATCTTTAGCATCAGAAGAGGAGTTTCATCATTCAATTATTTAAGGTGGAAACACTTCAAGGCAGAGACTGCGTTCCACAGGAACTTCTCTGCTGGTCGAAACCAGTCTCCTTTCTCTCTCCCTTTTTCAAGAAATGCAGCTCTTCCAAATAACCCTTTTACCTTTCCTTACCAATATGAACACAGAGATTAAAGGCACACAAGTTGCTTGTTCCTTTTTAGTGTGTCTGTGACTCATGCTATTTCAACTCAAAGAGCACCCTGACTTAAAATAATTCTTCAGGGCCCAACCTAAACACAGAGAACTCCAGAGTGTGTCTGTACTTTTATGTTTGTATAAATAGAATTCCAATAAATACATACTGAAGAAAAGTAGAATTTGTTCCCATCTCCTATCTGGCATCTCCCTGTCAGGAAAGGACCCCTATCTGAGCTTGATCGTTTAATTTCCCTTGCCTACATACTATGATACATGTAAAAAAAAAGGCTCCTGTAACACAAATGCACATCAAGATGCACTCACTTTATTCATGATTCTTTTCTTACGCTCATCAAAGATTATGTTCAGTTACTGTATTAACTTCAGGCAAATTGTAAGAAATTGAGGAATTTGTTCTGAATTACTATCCATTCCCAGTGATATTGCTTTGACCCATGGAAGACCCAGTATTTTTAGTATATGTCTCAAATTGCCCTATCCCAATTGTAGGCAAAGATGAAGAAGATCATGCTCGAAGATCTTTCACTGTCACAAGAGCAATATCCCATTGGAGGAAGGGACAAATCATTGATTCGTTTGCAACAATTTGGGACTTCTCTGCAACTACAGTCAGTCTTTTTTTCTTCCTCATAAGAGAAAGTAAGCTTATTTCTATATAATTTTAGTGAATAAGTTAATGCAAAAAGCTGAAAAAGGATCTTTTTCTCAAGGTGGTGGGTTTATTAAGGACTGATCCCACCACTCTTGCCCAGCATAACCACAGGTTGGGATTTTTTTTCCCTAGAAACAACATCATTCACACGGTAGGTTACATTCCTGTGCCAGATTCAATGATGTTTAAATTAGTTGTCAGAAAAAAAAACCACTTTTGAGATGAGATGCTGTGAGAGAGTCACCTGAGAATACTTTCACTGGCCAGGGCACTCTGGGAACCTCTGCTGAAATTTTGTCATACTTGCAGCATAGAAACATTATGTGGGGGGACTAAATTTAAATCAGAGCTTTTAAAAGCTTAATGATTGCATGACTATTGCATCTCTTTGGCCATCTACTGTGTTTGTTTCAGGACTAAACTATCAAATGAGACTATTATATCTCTGTTCTCATCCTATATTCAAGTATCTTTGAGGAAAACCATCGAGACTGAATTTAAGTATGACTGAATTAGAAGAAAATGCGGATTTTCAGTTCTTTCATGCCTTAGGTGTTGGAGAAGAATTTTGAAGATCCAGATGTTAGATTCAGATGCGTACTGTACCCATCCAGCACCAAAAATCTTTATAGATGTACTCACATCTGTCCTCATTTTTCTGTCTTTTTTACTGTAAAGTAGAATTTGATTAAATATTTGATTTGACATTGGGCAAAATCTGGACTACATAAAAAATCAGTGGAGGTTTTGCTGTAACCTCCCACGAGGTTTCAGAAACTGCCAAATTTAATAATTTCCTCATTAAGATCACACTATTTTTGGTACCTTTAGAGTTTCATCACTCAGGAACCAGAGGGCTATGGGATTCTTGCTTTCTGATGCACATGCAATACACACAGGTGCAGGTAAAGCTTAGAAATGAGAATCTTACAGAGCTCTGAAACCAGATAAAATGAACACTAACCGTGTGATCTTTCAAACAAAATATCACCACAGCCTTAAGACTTGTAAGCCAGTCTCATGACAACTCAGGGCCTGGCAACAGAGAATGCATTCAGTATGTAAAAAATATTCCATTTTATATAACTGGAAGGTTTGAATCATTTGTCTTGTTCATAAATAACCATATTTTGATATGCCATTTGCATGGAGGTTTGTAAACAAGACCACTAGGTGATTAAAAAAACACACCAAAAGGCAGTTTGGGGAATTTAATTTGAAGACTACTTTGCAAGTAATATTCAGTGCATTTTCACCAGCTCCGCTCAGCAGCCTCCAAGAAGTTTTCAAAGCCCCCACGAATCTAATGGAAGGTAGTAACTCAACAACTGAATTGAGCTGATGCTAATGTTGAACTTGGTGCTTTTACTGAATTTTCAGAAAGAGAAAAATATATTGTTTGGAGATGTTTTTCTCAATTTCTAAGGAAGCAGATCTTTTGCAGCATGAGAGAAGGATGTATTGTTAGCATCTTTATTCATTTAGGGGAAAGGCCTGCTGTCTGCAGAAACAAAGCCATTTTCTCATTTTCTCATACATATTGACAGAGTGTGGGCACAGTCATGGCTGGAGGTGGCTTTTCTGCTTCTCTTGGTCATGTGCTGTGTGTCACTGATCAGGAATGACACATATTTATTTATTTATTTATTTAAGAAAAAATACCAAACAGCTATACATGAGCAAGGGGGATTTCTCAAGTACTTATTTATGTGTTAGTGAATATGGCAGGAGCAGCTTTTCATGAATATACCAATAACTTCAGTTAATTGGTTTCTGAGCCCCTATCTGTATCGAACCTCGGAAAAAACCCATACAAAATAGACAGAGCATACCCTTTAAATTGCTTGCTCAGTTGATTAATGATGCCACATGAGAAAAGATCATATTCAGCAAAGTCTTCCTAATCCTATTAGTCTGGGAAAGATCCTTAACATCTTACCAGGTAGAAAGAGGAGGAAAGATCTGAACTGAACATGGCCTGTGCAGCTTCTGGACTCTTGGAAACGTATGGACAGAAACTGGTATACTGAACCTTTCCTACGTACAGACCCGTAAATAGCCAGGGAAAGTTGTAGGATGATCTAAATAAAATGCATGAGCACTGCTGGTGGCTAATAAAATACCAAACATGCAAATACCATTGATACATGGCAGCATTAAATTGCAAATGCATGCTGCAGTAAAGGGCATGCAGCCACTAAATAAATGTAAACTATTAATACTAGCTCTTCAATAAATAAAGCCACAAATCGTGCCAAGACTTACCATTGAGTGCTGCAGGGCGTTTCAGCAACTGCTCTATTTCTGTTCAGGAAAATAATCATGACAATACTAAAATCATGACAATACTAAAAAAAGGTAAGCAGAAAAAAGTATTGAGATGAAACAATAGTACTATTAATAATAAGCTTACTTCCTCTTTAACAAAATGTATAAGATCTCTGTTTCAGATGAGGGAAATATTCTAACAGGCTTCTACCTTATATCTGATTTTTATTCTTTTTGTAGTTCTTTCTTGCATTGCCCTGCCCTCATGTAGGACCTTGAAGTAGGAATCAGGAGCTTTTACTTTTGCTCTAATCATATAACATATTTTTATAAAATTTTTTAACCATTCATCCTCAAAATACTTTGAAAATTAGGTCTTTGTTTCCAAAATGAGGCAACAAACTGCATGAAAAAACAGTTCTGCGAGTCATAGACCCCAAAGGTGGTTGCAGTTTGCTGAGTGCCAGCATGATTCCCTCACCTGTGGATCCCTGTTTCAGTCCCACTAATGTGGGGTAGGGGAAGGGAACTTGAAGGTTTGTGCCTGCTGCTAATGAAGTCAAAGTCACCTTCTACTAGAGGGTAATGGTGCAAGGGCAGGTCTTCAGGAACGAGGACTGTTCTCGGTCTTTCCATGGCATAATGTCCTGGTGCTCACTGGGTCTTGGCATGGGACAAACCATCTCCTCATTAGTCAGGGGACTGAGGCAACAGGAACGGAAAACCAAGCGTGGAAACAAAAGAACTGCAGTCAAATAATACTTCTGAACAATGGGGCTACATTTTCACAGAGAGCCCAGCAGTGAGTTTAATTAAACACTACACATATTTACTTACTGAAAAATCCTGTTTCATTAACGTAAACAGATAGGAGATCATCAGTGCATGACAGCCCATAGGGCACAGGGGAAAATCTGTTTTGAATTTTGTACATCAATCAAGTGATTCATATACATAGTTTTTGCAGCTCATGGCCTCCTGAATGAAATCTAGTAATTTTTACACCAGGGTACACCACTAAAACCCTCTCATTAATAGATAATAAGCTTCTACTGATCAACTCCTCGGCTGCATTCCAAAGCATCTGTTTTGCCTGTTTTGTGATTTAGAGCTGCTAAGTGTGATGAAAGCAGTTTTGTGTTATTTCTTTGCTCATTAACCTTATTATACTATTTCACCCTCAGTGCATATTTTTTTTAAAGAAAGATGATAAAAAGCCAGTGAAAAGTACATTAGCCCACTAACTGGCCTATTATTTCATTATGTTTGTTCTAACGATGTAATTGCAAGATCCATTCTAAGCAAATAATATTTTTTTAAAGAAAAAAGTCATGAGAATAATTACTTTTTGTAGCCAAATTGAATAGTTTACATCTAGACTTTTAAACTTCAAATGATTTTGTTCGGAGTTTTTTCCTACTGACGTTACACAATAACACGAATTAGTAGGTGAAAAGTGGCTTACAGGAATAACATTTTTACTTAAAGCATGTAAAATGCTTATCATTTACTTCTCAGAGTGGTATTCTAAGAGTTGCTTTAAGCATTTTTTTCCACATCATGGTAATATACTTCAAAATGCAGGGATTTTTTTTTAAAAGGTGCTAGCTTTGTCTATGACCATATGGTGGTTTCTAGCTTTGTTTTATGCTACTGCACCTGAAGCTATTTGTGGTCAAAATACTCATGTAACATCTATATGTTGTTTATATATTTCAGTTTGGAAGTAAAGTAGCCAAGGGCTAATCACACCTAGGTCAGATTTGCCACTACTGTTTTCTGATGTCTTATTTTCAGGCCCTATTAATCCTGACACAAAGACAGGTGGAAAGGGGAGAGAAGACTAAATAAATAAACCAAAAGAAGGCTTTTTGAGAAAAGAAAAGCTCTCAGACCAGTTTGCTGTAGCTTTAATTTGTTTCTTTGAAAATCTTCGCTGCTAAAAGCCTAACTGTCAGTTAAAGTACAAATTATAGCCCAAAGGTATCCTATGCAGGGCTCTGAAAAGAACTCACTTACCCTCTGTGCCCACTCTTTGTATCAAGGTTGCTTAGGCAGCAACCCCCAAAAATGTTATTTGCTCAACAAGATCTGCAGAGATCAGTATCAATCCAGGATCTCCTGGGGTATACTCAGCCAAAGCAGATGCCATGATGCTGTCAGTGCTCTGCTTTTTTGGAAACCCACTGGCTAAAGTGGCCCTCTTCTCAACAAGCTGTGGTCCTTGGCCCATTTCCCAGGATTTTGGCCCAAATGGCATCTTGCCTCTCTGTGAGATGCCATCTCCTGAGTATGCTTGCCCTTGCTCTGAAGGAAAGTATCCAGAGGTAGCTGATGCTGGTATGAGCTCAGTCCAGGCTTCAATCCATCCTCACATAATTCTGCTTATATGGACAAGGAAAGGGTATATGAGAACTAGATCCCTCTTCAATGATACCTTCTGGAATCATAAACTTGTTCCTCACTATTTCTCCATGTATTAGAGCATGTGAGGCTTCTGCTTCACATCTTATTATTGTGATCATCATTATCCTAAAGCCTTTATATTCCCAGGGTACTGAATTATTTTTTTTTAAGACCTCACAAATTCCATTTATTAAAATACTTGCCATATTCAGTAAAGCCACCTTAAAGGCAGTGCACTCTATAAGTGGGCAAGGTTTAGCACAGGCTTTAAATCAAATAACATGTATAGATGAAAAATTTAAGTAACCCCGTTTCAATGACAAACATAGAAAAAATTACATTGCTGACATAATAGAGAATCCAGAGCTATGGTGTTTTCAAGAGGTGTATCTGTCAAATGACCCTCTTACTTTTTTATTGCTTATACTTTCCAGGAAAGAAGTGTGACACAAATACTCTCGCACATTGGATTTCTTTGTCAGTCATGTCTAGTGGCAACACCATGTAAATTATTTGTAGATTTATTTACCCATGGTTGGGCTATGTAAGTACAAGACTCTGCAGCTTGGGTCTGGGGCCATCAGCTTCAGCTTTCCTCAAGGATCATGCTGGACCTGGAAGACTTGTTTTCTAGCTGCTCTGATCTTGGAGATTCTTCTGCACTGCAGCATCTACCTTTGAATTTTAAAGGATTTGGCCCTTGTTGTATTGAATTCCAAAAGAGAAACCTGAAAATAAAATTATCATAACTGAGATTTATCAGCAGTTGAGCAAAAGACTTTCTACTTAGTAGTATAAATAGCAATATGAAGACACAGTTAAAACATCTTTTACTGCTGATTCAAGCTCAGGTGCAGAGCAGTCTTCAAAACACCCTCTAGTGGCTCTGTGCATTATTTCAAGTTAGGGGTCTAGTTTCCACAACCACTTAAGAAATGGCTCAACGTAAGTGAATTAATTTACGGTATTTTGCAACCGAATCTCTTCCCAGGCAGAAAATTATATTTTTAAAAATTATTTCCCTACTTATCAGTGAGAAGAATAATCTGCATCAGCATAAACAGATGCTTTGTATGCAAGAAAACAATTGTAGCTGCTACCTATTCTTTTTTATTCACAGAGGAAGAGAGAGATTTGTACATTTGTAATACCACAGACTCCTGTTTGGTTCAAGCTGTGATTTATATTTCAGAGTTTGGGTACAGAAAACTGCAACATTTTATCACTAGATATAACCCAAATATCTCAAAGCAAGCTCAGATGCTTTGATCACCATTAATGAGCTAAACATCATGGACAGTTTTCCCAGCTTAACTTCATGGGAGTCCATGGAATTAGGGCAGAATGAAAACTAGATATTCCTCACCTACAGGGACACAGTATTCAGCAGGTCCAGATGTCATTTTCTCCATCCAGAGGATATTGGCAATGTCATTCACTGTGGGATTTCCAATGGTAAATGGTACATGCAAAATGCAGGATAAAGTATGTCAGTAACTAGTGGAATAAGATATGAAAAAAGAATTTGATCATGGGGAGTCTTTTTACAGCACCAAAGTGAACTTGCTGTAGTTTCACACCTACCTATCTTCCCACAAAGAAAAGCAGACTTTGTCTACTGACTTTCTGGTAATGTCCGTGTTACAGCACAAACCATTTGACCCAGAAAGAGACATCTACTCAGAAGCTGAGAATTGCAGACCGAGTGCATGGGACACCTCACTCCATCAGACTTGCAAGACACTAGAAGCAGATTCCAACACAGGTAGGAGCAAGCACTGGAGGAAGAGGCATCATTCAAATACCATATAGGTACCTACACTAAAAACTTCAGAGGTATTGAGATGCTGAATGTCCTTGTCAAAGACAGCCTCACCTGGACCCAAAGTTTCACTGAATGTAGTTGCTTTCACTCTAGTATGCCAAAGCTAGCTTTCAAAAATGAGATGTAAATTTTTAAATCACAGACGGAATTCCATTTATTGTATTTGCAATGTAAGTAAAGAAATGAACAAAAGAGAAACATCACCTGAAAGACAAGAAAATTAGCTTCTATTAAAGATTCATTCTATTAAAGTCTCCTTTCCACTCTTTGACTATAACCAGGAAGACTGATTCTTTGTCTCCTTTCTAAAACAACAAAGCAAATATCAACACTCCATGAGATATTCTCTGATTCACTTATGTACTTATTATTAGAAAGAGAGTAAAAAGTGGTCTTAGCTTTTCTGGCACCTGGTAGGCTAATTGAAATTAATATAAGCACAATTAAAATTAAATAGTTGGTCTAAAATCTGATCTTTAAAGGCAGGGCACAGTGGGCAGCATGGCAGAGCAACACACTCAGCATTCCAAGAGTGTCAGCCTTAATCAACATCCAAGCAGCTCAGATCTCTGAAGGATTTACTAGACACCACCTCTCATTATGTCTTTCCTAAGGAAAATACCACAACCTCAAATCAATAAGAATATTTGATTGAACTAGAAATACACCAAGTGGAAAAGTCAGCTTCGGAGAGTGGTGTCTCCACATCAGTAACAGCTCTCAAGAAAGTCTTCTTAGTTTCAGCCAGAATTTTGGTGTGGTTTGAAATGGCATGGGTTTGTCCTGTTCTTGCTTTGCTTCCATTCAGACTAATGTGGTATTAATGGCAGTGGTTTCAGTCACTTTTTCTACGTCTATTTTGCCTAGGACAGTGCTATTTTTGCTTTAAATGGCTGCACAATTTAAATGGCTGCACAATTAAATGAGAACCCCTTCTGAGCATCAGCTCCCCTCACACAATATCATTAACTACCTTTGCCTTCTTCCAGGTATGTCACAAGATACACTGAACATTTCCCTCACCTCCAGCATTCCTGTGCAAACCATATGCCAGGATGGAGGAATTCAATGACAGGCCTTTGTCAGGGATAGCACTGAGCACCTAATCTGCCACTGAGATGAGTAGCAGCTCCTGAGAAACTTAAGGTTTCTCAGATGCAGCTGAAATTAGGACATTTGTACTGACATTCAAATGAGTTGGCTGGGCATAGAGGTATGAAGCTATGGGATATACTTAAGCTGCCTGAGGTACCTACATGGAGCTGGTAGATGTTGTACAAGACCTATGGG